>CAWUFW010018223.1:0-230012 GCA_963921515.1 Calotriton arnoldi
ACAGTGCACGCACGAACAACTTGCAGGTGGGAAACTGGACAGGGCTGGATTACTGGAGGCATGAGGACCATAACACGACCAACACATGGGACATGTCACGTAGCAGACGAACACGCAGCACCGCCCACCGTCACGAACAAGTGAACAATGTGCACACGGACATGAACAACAGACTCACACCCCACATGACCCATCACAGACATAGCAACACCCAAGGAGCCACGTCTGCATGCACAAGCCACACTGAATATAGTACCACACGGCAGCCACTGTGCAACTCATCACACACAACCGAAACACCATTGAAGTCCTGTCCATGTAGCCCCTACTGCCTGTCAACCACACACCCCACAACTACGCCTATGTAAGACAAACAACACTAGACGCAACAGAGCGGAACAACATAAATGCACACGAACACCACTGAACCCATCAAACACACAGACACACCATGCACATACAACATACCATCCATCCCATCCGTCAGCCCCAGTCTCATGAAAGGCATGTCATCCGCACAGCTGCCACACATACAGCAGTCACGCTAAGATACATGCCCATGACCAACCATGTGCCAGAAGTCAATGAAGCGCACGACACACTGTGAGCAACAACACACAACATGGGCCACACCCCCCGAGCACTGCAGTGATGCACATGGCACAGGGCAGCACGCACACCAAGGAGATGGGACAACTGCAATACGTTGGCTGGCACACAACCATCACTCACTCATAACGATGCGTCCAATGCCATGTCCAGTAATCACAACAGACAGCAAATATGCAGGCCATGTCAAGCATGCACACACCTCAAACCATGCACTGTCATGCTGCCACAACACATGTCACGTTCGGCACCCATGGCTCACAGCATGTACCCCAAAAGCATATCCCCTCCCAAATGCGAATCTGGGGCATGGCCCCCATGTTGCCATATGCGTTCCTAAGCGTTCCATTTGAACCCCAAAAGCATATTCCCTCCCAAATGCGAATCTGGGGCATGGCCCCCATGTTGCCATATGCGTTCCTAAGCGTTCCATTTGAACCCCAAAAGCATATTCCCTCCCAAATGCGAATCTGGGGCATGGCCCCCATGTTGCCATATGCGTTCCTAAGCGTTCCATTTGAACCCCAAAAGCATATTCCCTCCCAAATGCGAATCTGGGGCATGGCCCCCATGTTGCCATATGCGTTCCTAAGCGTTCCATTTGAACCCCAAAAGCATATTCCCTCCCAAATGCGAATCTGGGGCATGGCCCCCATGTTGCCATATGCGTTCCTAAGCGTCCCATCTGAACACCAAAAGCAAAGTACAAACCAGACCCAGGATGGGCCAGGAGCCCGCATACACCAGAGTCACAATAAGTAGGGGCACAGCAACACACCCATCGGCATGGCCAATCCGTCCCATGCCACATGTGCACAGCACACAGTCCCATTGCCAAGCACACACAACTACAGATGCTACAGCCACACACACGCCTCCGGGAAACCCATGTACGAGATTGCACGAACTGTTAATGTCAGACGACAAATACATACTTCGCCAGGTGCAACACAATAACAAATCTCATTCTCTCCACAGGTGACGAACTGCTGGATGCTGGGGATGGAGCCAGCAGCCAGCACAGCCAGCCTACAAGCCCCCAACGAGGACACACGGATCTGGAGGATCTGTCCTCCTCTTCGGACACGGACCACCAAGCAGGCCCATCTGGTGTGGCAGGGCCCAGCCGCTCCCCAGGACCCCTCCTACCCACCAACCCATCATCCAGGGCTGCTGAACATTCCCAGCCCCCTGCTGCCACTGTCGCTGCGGCCACACCCACGGTCATTGTGGCCACTACCACTGCCGCAACCGCCACCATCGCCGCACCGACCACCACCGCCGCCACCACCACCACGTCTTCGCTGGCACCAGCCCCAGCGCAGGTGGTGGCCCGGCCGACTGGATCCACCCTGGGAGCCACAGCGAGGACCGTGGTGAGCAATGTGGCTAGTGGGCAGGCCGGTGGCAGCAGGACTGGTAGGAGGAGCAGGGTCAGGGAAACGCCAGCCTCCCCTGGGAGCCATGCCCTGCCTCAAATGGCCAGAGTCCTTGGGGCCTATGAAGAGGCCCAAGGACAATGGGTCCGGTCTGCTTCAGACACGCGTGAGGTGCTGGGGGTGCTGAGGTCCATGGACGCCCGTATGGGCCAAATCGTGGACCTCATGGGCCAGCTGGTGGTGGCGGTGAGGTCACAGCCAGGGACAGCAGCTCCCCCTCCGCCACCACCTGCCGGGGCGCAGGGTGGAGCAGCAGTGTCCAGTTCCCCTGCGTCCACAGCCAGTGAGCACACCTCAACCACCAGCATGTCGCAAGCAGGCACCCCCTCGCAAACGTGGAAGGGGCCGTCCGAAGTGGAAACAGATCTCCCGGGAGGACTTCGCACGCTCCAAACGCAAGTGAGGCAGCCAGCCAGCCTTCCGCCAGCCTTCCTTGACCAGCCACTGCATTGACTTGGACTACGATCCCACTCCACACAGCCATCTGGATGGCATGTGTGTGTTGGACTATGGACATAGAACCAGTGGGTACACCCTGAGCATCACGCAGCCATGACCGACAGCTCATTGTCACTGCACGCACCACTTTTGTCATCACCTTACACACAATCACATGTCACAGTTTGTAATAAATGCACCTTTTACACTAACTGCTGTTTGTGCCCTGTGTTTTATTTGTACGGAATACAACGGCCACCTTGGGCGGAAAGGCACCTGATGCGTGGCATGGCAATTGAATCCGGAGGGCCTGTAGGGACCTAGGGGTGGGAGACAGAACAGGAGCACATTCAATGAGTGTGTCACACACCCATCACACAGTACATGTCAACAACTACAAGCAATGTACACACATCGCACAGAGCAATAGGGCACAATGCCACAGCCACCAACAGTGGCATACTACCCTGGCCATGGAGCGTTGACACACAGCACGCAGTGAACAAACGGCCACCCTGACACAGCACACACACACCTGCACAGATACAGCCACATCAGCCGTCGTACATGGACACTCACCGTCAAGTGAAGTAGCGGGCGATGAGCTGCTGCCGCACATTACCAGCTTCCTCCTCTCCGCTGTCCTCCTCACTCGAGCTGTCCTGGTCTGCGGGCTGGGGCCCTGGTTGATCTCCGTCATCCACGATGAGGGGGATCTGCTTCCGAATGGCCAGATTGTGCAGCATGCAGCACGCCACCACTATCCGGCACACCTTCTGTGGGGAGTACGCCAGCGCACTCTCGGTGCGGTCCAGGCACCTGAACCTGGACTTGAGGAGGCCAAAGGTACGCTCGACCACACGTCTGGTCCTCCCATGTGCCTCATTGTAGCGATCGTCTGCTGGGGTGCGAGGATTCCTCAATGGACTGAGCAGCCATGCCCCATTCGGGTACGCAGAGTCACCTGGGTGTGAGGGACACAGAGAACCGTTGCTATTCCAACTGGACAGGGGACAGCATCGCACAACCAGCACGCTACACCACTCCACATACTCACCGACAATACAGGCACGATCCTGTTGCATATTGGACATCAGTCGTGGCAAGATGCTGTTGCGCATTATGTGTGCGCCATGGGCCGAGCCTGGGAACTTTGCACACACGTGGGTGATCACCATGTCCGCAAGGCACACCACTTGCACATTCAGGGAGTGCGTGTGCTTCCTGTTGCGGTACAGGTGCTCAGTGGCCTGTGGTGGAACAAGGCCGACATGTGTGCAGTCAATGGCTCCAACGACGTGTGGGATTCTGCCAAGGGCATAGAATGCACCCTTCACTGCCGCCAATTCACGAGCCCTGGGGAAGCGGATGTACCTGTTTCGGCACAGCATCATGGCTGCCAGTACATCCCTCAGCACCTTGCTGAACATGGGCTGGGACATCCCTCCTCCAATGCCCACTGTGTGCTGGAATGACCCAGTGGCGAAGAAATGCATGGCGGCCATCACCTTAGCCGTGGGGGTGACAGCAGTCGGATACACCCTGCGGGGACGGAGATGGGGTTCTAACATGGCACACAGTCGATGCAGGGTTGGCCTGTCCAGCCGAAACTTCCTAATAACCTCTGTATCGTCCATGTCCGCCAGCAATTGGTATGGGCGGTCAATGTTCGGTCTCCGCCTAGGGACAATGGCAGAGGACACATGTCAAAGCAACACGACACATAGCAATTTCGCATACACATCACTGACATGACTGAGCAAGCACATGAGCCACAGCCCAGCTGTCAAGCTGGGACGGCACGGCCACAATACACTTACACAGGTCTCCCAACAATGGCAATGGCTAGTGATACAAACCACTGCCATGTGCATGCACATGGGGATCTAGGCCCCAATGACTTGCGGGGCGTGCTGATGGGGACTGACTGCATATCCGTCAAGCGGCAACGCCACGGCAACATGAATGTCTGCTGAGCATGGAACTGCTTCCGCGGCTGGATGAGTATGGCACACGACGACGACGATGTGGGCACAGGCTGAGCGGCCAAAACAAGTGGGACCTGTGGCACGAGGGGATATGAGACAGTAGTAGGTGTCAGCACTGCACCCTATGTACAGCACTGTACGGATCACACCTCCCGAAACATTGACAGGTGTCCACATTGACAGCCCCATGCCAAGACGGCTGTGTGCTTGCAGTCACACGTCACAGGTGAGAGGTTACATTGCACGTGCCAGGTGGCAGACGTACATAGTGGGAGCTGGCATGTGTGTGCATGTGTCTCCTGTTCAGGATCCACCAGATGGGCGCTGACTCTGTACTGACCATTGGACACAGCATGTTCCGTGGAAGGCTTGTGTGTGTGGGATGGTGGCACTGGATGTGCCTCCGTTGGGTGGGGGCCATGCACAGGGCGGGTACGTCGATGATTGCGCATTGTTGGTCACGGTGGGTGCACCAACTGAAGATGTGTTGCCCTGTGTTCAATTCCTATGTCCGCATGATGATGGACTGTAGATGTGGGCAGACTACACATTGGTCGATGTGCTGTCTATATGCATGTGCCTTCACACCAGGCACAGCTGCCCCTGCACATGTGACCCCTGCTGGACTCGCTGCTGGGTCTGTGGAGCTGATGCACCTTCTGCGCGTGGGGCGGACAGCTCTCCTCACTTCCCTCATTGCGCATGTCATGACTTTGCCGCAGGTGACATGGATCATGGAGGGCCCACATGTACGCGTGGGTAGGCTACACATGATTGTACACTGGTCGCCACCCCCAGTCAGTGTTTCGAATGGGAAGGTTGTCGTGCTGGTGGTATGTTCGATGTGGCGGATGGGCGGGCCTAGGTGCGGGCTTACATTCCGGACATGGGGGGTAGTTGGATTGGCGACTAGTTGCAGTACACACGGGACACGTCTCTTCCTTTCCACATCTGGGTCATCCCTTGTACTTACTGACAGTGATACAGTCATCTTCGCCCCAGCCCTCATGTCCTCCCCTCGCTCCCCAATATGCATGCTCACCTGCGAGGCTAGCGCCTGCACAGGCAGCCCCAAGCTCGCACCAGAGAGGGCAAGGAGTGTATGTGTGGGTCCAGTTGCACGAGTGGGCTGTCTCAGGGTATGATGTGTGGCGGGACGCCGTCCACCTGCGTGGTGCCCCAAATGGAGACCCGGCCTGCATGGACTATGCATCACAGTCTTCGCCTTCCGGATCCGCCACCTGCGACACCCAGTGGCTGTGGCTGCCCTTGCGGCCAGGCCGCGTCCGTCTGTGGCTGATGGCCCACACATTCACTCTTTGGCCTCTCTGGGGAGGGCTCGGGGTGGTGGCGCACGCGCTTGCACTTAGTCGCAATGGCATGTGGCGTGGTTGGTATGATGGGCAATGGATGGGATGGTGCGAGCCACCTCCCGTGACGTCAGTGCTGCTCGTGCTGTGGTGCGTCCCCCTACACTTCCATTTGACTTGTGCCATGCTAGACGTTGAGGTTCTATTGCCTGCGTGATATGACCAGGAGGAGCGCGAGGAGACCTCTCACACACCATGCTCCACTGCCATCCCGTGCCCTGTATCGCCTGTGCGGATTGACTATGTTGGGGTTACACCTGGTCGACTGGGGCTGTGTGTGCCTTGTCAAGGGGCATGGCGGGCGCACAACAGGATCCAGCTTGTCCACAGAGGGTGGGCTGAGGTGCGCCTGGTACCGCTTTGTACGTGTGCCCGGCTGCTGTGCACACACGTGTTCACTCCCCCGACAGGTGTCCTCTCACAATGCCCAGGGAAGCGGTGGTGTACTGTTCATGACCCCTCCCAACACGGCGTGCTCCAACTTGGCATGTGCGCATCTACCCGTCGCACCCACCCACCTGAGCACTGCGTCCATACGACTTCACACGACACATGTGTGTCTTCCACAGTAGTGCTACTCATTTGCGTTGACATCCAATACCAGTGGACTACATGGTCATGTCACGACTGCCGTGTACTTCACATACTCTCATCCTCTCTCATTCGTACTTGTGAAATGAGTCAGCGGAGACAGTTTTGGTTTCAAACATTATATTGAGTCTTCTGTCCTCTGTGATGCAGTATAGTGGACACTACTGGCAGCGGAATACATGTTGAGGATATACTGAGCATGATTGCAAATGGGATAGGGTGTGGGGTTACATGTGATTGGCTGTTGCATGTGGGATGTGGGCTTCAGAGTGACATCTGCTTGGCCAAGGCTGTGCTAATGTACATTTACGTATAGCTGCGGAGCTGCGGACTTTGACACAGACGGTATACATGTAGCCTACCAGACCGCTTGGCATCATGGGCACAGTCCATCTCAGTTCCATGTGACAGGTTTGCTGCGGTTGTTCCTCATGCACGCGTGCATGTGAGATGACATCAGGGCATGTGCTTGCGTGCATGCAGCGGCGTGCCACTTGTTGTTGCACTGTGGTGGTTACTGGACATGTCACAGTCACTGGGGTCGTGTTGTTGTTGTATGCACTTGTCGTCCATGCAAAGGTCCTGGTATGGGATTCCCGGGGCGGGGGTGGGAGGGGTGCAGCACCCACAGACTCCAGGCGACCTATTCATGTCCACTGAGCGGTGTGTGTGTCCATGGGCGCTGGATCCATGTCGTGTCCTGGTTGTTCGTGCAGTTCCGTCCATGTGGGTGCGATACACAGAGCCCATGCCACTGCCTCCCACGATGCATGCGGTGTTCCTGGATGTGATGGGGAACAGTGTGCATGTCCCGGTCATATCCGATGTCATGGCGATGTCGTTGATGGTGTGGTTACAGTTGCCGGTCGTTTGGTATGGCTGTTGTGGTGGTGACTGGCCAGTCCGTGCGGAAGCTAAGCATGGGTGCGGGGTTGGACATCATAGGTCAATCGGGAACCTGCGTTGTGGTCCGACGAATTGACAGGTTGTCAGGTATGCGATGCCGCCCAGCAGGGCTTCCATGTCATTGGTGGTGTACATGTTTGCCAGCCAATGTAGCGGATGGTGGCTGTCAAGGTGTTGTTCGTAAGTTGTCCCTTGGAGGACCATGATGGGGCATGCTGGGTGACATTCGATGTAGCTGTTCTCGATGATCCGTCGTGTGGAGGCACAGTGGTCCCATTTCAGTGCGGGTGCGATGTTGGCCACATACGCCATGCCCCCATAGGCAGAGCAGGCCCTGTCGTGTGCGTCCAGAGGGAGGAGTAGTGGTAGCAGGTCCGCCTTCAGACATGCCGGGTTGGAGAGGCATATCTCCACGGGATGCTGGTAGGGACACCTCCGACAGTAGAAGACGGGCATGACGCAGCTGAACAATGTGATGCGGTAAGTCAGTCGGTAACTTACGTTCAGCAGGGACAGGAGATCGCATCCCAATGTATGAAACAGGTTGGTTTTGTACAGCTTGAGCTGTTCGGCGTAGTTGGGTAGGTGTGTTGCGGTTGCCATTTCGCAGCGGTGCGTTGTGGTGGCGTGCTCCGGCTGTGTGTGCAGTCTGCAATGTGCACGCTCCGAGGTTGCTGTGAGCTCTGTGTAGTCGTAGGGAGACAGGACTTGTGTTCTGTTGGCTTGTTTGGAGGACACGGGCCCTCTTCCCACATGCTTCTCAGACAGTTCAAGGTCAGTGATGTGTGACTCCTTCCAATTAACTTGCATGTGGCCGACATGGGGGAGTGTTTTCTTCTTTCTTCCCCGTCCGTTGTGTGCTTCTGTGATATGCGCTATCTGCCCTGTGGTCGGTCTCCTCGGCAAGCCTGTGTTGGTCTATTCTTGGACAATGGCTGTATTCACCGGCTTCTGTCGTAGGGCTGTGGTTTCGGAGTTGGAATGGAAGGTCATTCAGTGCTGTCTGCTCTCCCTTGTGTGGGCGGCAGGCTGCCTTTCCGCTCTGCGTTGGGCCTTGTGTGTGAATGTTATTCTTGGGCCACCTGTTGTCGGTCCCCGGGCTCTTTGGTGTTCCGTTTTATATGTCTTGTTCATATGTGCAGGGTGGTATGGGTGTTTCAGTGTGGTACTGGCGTTCCTCTTCCCGAAGGGGCCCTGCTTCTCCTAGTTGGTGTTGCCGCCGCTGTGTGCTACGCCATGTTTGTTACACTGGGGTGTGTCCTGCTGTTGCGTGACTTCACTGACATGTGTGCGTCGGTTGTGTGGCGTTGGGTGTTGTCCGTGAATTGGGCGTTGGGGACATGTCTGTGGCAGGCCTGTCACGTGTCATGTGCGTTCGGGGTGGGGCTGATGTGTGTGCTGCTTGGTTGTGTCCCTGTGTCTGTGTGCGACGCATGCATGGCGCTGCGGTTGGCCTCTGCGTTGTGCGCATGTGTGGCGGCGTCATCGCCGCTTTGGGGCCGTGACGGGGTGGTTGGTTCCTAGTCCCAGGTGGTGTGTACACATGTGTTACGCGATGTTACGATTTGGCCTGTGTGTCATATGTGGATGCAATGGTGGATGTGTAGTGTACACGCGCTGGTGGGGGGTTGTCCGCTTTTTCCGCCCTTGCACTGTGTGCGCTGTTTGCGTGCACTTGTTGTGTGTGTGCCTACCTGCGTCTCCGCGGTACGTTGCGTCCTTGGTGGTGCATCAGCAGGAGCATGGGGAGGGCCTGCAGTGCTGGATTCATGCTCGGGGAGCCGCTTCTTCGTTGTCCGTGCTCGGCGTCCGTGTTACCGCTTCGGTTTGTCGTACGGTATCTCTTGGCCGTGGGAGCCGTTTGTTTGCGGCATCGTAATTTATGCGCCGGGCGGTACGTGTTTCGCCGGACGGTGTGTGTCAGTTGTGCTGCGCCGCTACGTGTACGGGCGCACTTTGATGGCGGACGGTGTTGCTGGCTTGCCGGCGGTGTTTGGCCTACTTTTCGCATCGTAATTGGGCGGGCGTGTGGACTGCTGCGTGCCGGCGGTAACTGGTGGTTTTTGCATCCGCCAGCACGGCGGTTGTGCTTCCGCCCGCCATCGTAATGGGCCCCTTAATGTGCACATTGAAATCTGAATATATACTTTGCACAGGATAATTTTGAACAGTGCTAAATATTATTAGATGTTCACAATAGTGGTATTAGACATTATAAGGATTATAAATATGTAAAAACGATTTTAGTGCAATAACTTTTAATAATCTTTTACATGTAGTCAGTTTTTTTTTAAAATTTTTTTATTAATGATCACTAACCTTTTTTGTGGTTTCTACATATGAAAAGCAACCCTCATTCCTTTCATTATTCCTTTCATTTTGTCTTTAAATGGATTTATTTATAACACCTACAAAGCTTCTTTTGAAACTAAGCACAGAAGCTTTAATGAAACATAGAAAGTTTGTTTCACCCTTTAGAAATAAGTAATTATTTACAGTTTAGAAATAAGTAATTATTTACTATGAGATCCACAAATGAATTTTTTTAATGAAAGAAAGCAGGAAGGGAAGTCCTGACTTTTATCCCTTTTTTTAAATTCAAAATAATCATCTTATATTTCAAACTTTCAAGACTATTTTCTTTAAGGCACGTGCGTGTATGTGCTATTTGATACTAATTTAAAACCTAGTTGCCACGGTGTCATCTTCTACACTTTTCAGGAGAAAAGGCAGCAGCTGGTGCTGGGACTCAGCTCTGTTCATTCTATTAAAACCCAGGCATTCCAAGTTAGTCAAAATCTATCCTTTGCAGTGACGCTTTTATTTTTAGCATTTAACTCGCAGCAGCCACCAATTACTCATACAATGTGAATGCTTTTAATATTTAATATCATGTATTTAAGGAGAGTCAAATCTACGCCACATCAATGATAATATTGAGTTTACTTGAAATTTCATTATAAGGTGCTATGCCATTAGGGAAGCCTTTTGAAACTCTAGGCCTGTGTGCGCATTTTACTGTTACTTTGGCTTGGCATTTGAAACTACTTTCCAAGCTCTGAACTCCCATTTTTCTATATATATGATACCCCTACGATGGTAGGTAGCTGATAGGCAGTACTAACAAAATGTTGGGCATTTTATTTTAAATTTTTGTTAAGTCCTAGTTGTGTAAAACACACAAATTCGTTTTTTCTCTGTGAGACATACTTTGTTTTCCTAATGATTGCCTTTTTCTAGGTAAAGTTAATTTTAATATTACCATGTTAAATTTATTTGTAGTATTATATAGCTCTAGCTATATCCAAAGGTATCAGAGCGCTTTATTTGTTATGAGATAACATTTACAAGAGGTACATAAAACATGAACAATCCTTAACACATCAATTATGTACATAAACAAATACAAATTATCTTCTATGACACACAGGACAATGTATGCAAAGTCCATTCTCTTTTACTATGGAATGCTTGGCATTTCTGCCTTGAGTTTTAATTCCAATGTTTACCATTCTGGGAATATAATAATTGAATTTTCATACATCTATGCTTTCTTGCAGCTACACTTTCCATAGTAGTATGCAACTACTTAACATATTTGATATAATGTATAGTCTTACCTTTATTTGCAGTGCTATCTGGTGATGATTTGATTTGAACTTATTTTCTCCTGCCAGTTTTAAAACAACTTTCTAGTGGGCTTACCATGATTTTCTCCAAGATCCACTCTCATGAAATGTGTTTTTTTTACTTACAATGTGCACTTACCCTGAAAGATAAATACAAGAGGTCTCCTGCAAGGGAAAAGTTGTTAGGTAGTGGATAGAATGAGTTAAAAAGAGGAAAATCAACAGTTATGGACCAGCCAGAGACATCACATATAAAGCCAATTTCCTTCTCTCATGCACTAATGCGCTTCATTTTTATATAAATCAAAGAAACATTTCAAGGAAACATAGAGGTCCAGAACTGAAGATCAATACCCTATTCAAATGCTGTCATTCATCCATGACATAACTACGCAGATTTCAAAATCATTTCCCTGTGTTCCGGTGCAACCCGCAAATCAGAAGCTCCACTCACTATATTTTGGGAGGGTTTCTTTTTGTGGGTAAAATCAATACCCCATCCTAACACAGGGTCTTCTGCAATGAATTTTGTAAGACCCCCCAAGGGTCTAGCCATTTGTCAAAATGTATTGACATAAAGTAACTTAGTTACTTATCAGTCACCTGTTTCACTACTTCTTATATGTGTAGGTACACATAAATATTTCTCTAACCCAGGCTCTCCTGCAGTGTATGCCACATATCAATTAGTGTATTGATATAGAGAATATTTTTAAAACATTCTCAACAGTCCCCTGTCTATTTTAAATGCCAGTCAATGCCCCTTTTATTAATACTATGTGTTAAATACGCATTTGAAAGACTGAAAGGTCACTTGCAGCAAGGCAAGTTTGTTATTTAGCTTACATCTCACTTACTGACTGGTGACATCACAGTCCTCCAATGTCCCACTTTCTGACACCATTCTGATGGGGAAATACTGGCACCCTCCCAGGAGCAAATGAATGAAACTCACCAGACATAGCAGGTTTGCTCAGAAACAGAGTGAAATTTATTTATTGGTACCAAATGCATGCATCATTGCTAATTAGCAAGGAAGAAGTCAGGTCTCCAGCCTTAGGGGCTCTCAGACTGCTTCTTCCCAGAGTGACAGTTTTCTAGGTGCTATATACATTGAGTAATGCCATGTCAGCGGAACTAGAATAAGGCACCAAGCCAAATATGGCTAACGGGGATGTGTAACATGGCAATCATAAATGGCTAGATATGGGCAGACCAGAAAGGCTGGCTCGGCACTGTGTAAGCAACTTGCACAACCAGATAAGGAAACTTATGATGACGTCAGGACAAGGGAAGTGACCTCTAAGGCTGATTCAGAATAGCTGCTGGAAGCTTGTTCAGGCAAGGTCAGATAGGAAGTCCTTTGGAGCTCTGGGCCTCATGTTAGTGTGAGTGCATACATATGAATTTAAATGGAAATACATATATATTTTGCAACAGTGGTGCTGGCCATAAGTGATCAATGGCTGCTGACTTTGGCACTGCAGTTCAGGAAATGAGAGGAATATGTTAATCTAGGGTTTGGTCCACATCTTGGACACAAATTAGGGACTTGGGACCTATCTGGTAAAATATGAGAGGGTCCTGGATATACGAAAACTCTACACTGGGACGACCTCCATGAAGGCTTCTCAGGAGACCTCTGACAGATCCCTCCAGCCTTCGGTTCCAGTCAGCAGCACTCAGCTCACTGTCCCTCCACACAGCTTTCAGTCACCTTAGACTTAGCATTCCGTCAGGATATCAGACACACTGCACCTTCGGAAATGCCCTATAATTAGGGCCACTGGAATTGTGTGATTCTACGGCCGCCCTTTTTTTCGGATAATTGGGGATTTACCAAGCTCCTCAGATAATCCCTCTGCTTTATAATTTGCAGATTCAACAAACAAATATTTTGTTTCTAACTCAACTGATGAAGTTACAAAAAAGTACTACAAGTGGCGCTGCGCAGTGGCAGGCCCTCTGGAAAGGCTGAGTGGTCACTTTTTAGTAGTTCATTTCTGTGTTAACTTGTTAAACTAATCCTACCAATGTACATCTTTTACCCAGGCAGTATTAATTCGAGTCAAAATAGCAAACTAATACTGCCCCACAATGTGCATCATTATGCCACGTAATTTGCGTTTCATGCCGCATAATCTAGTAAGCACTACTGCATAATGTGGTCCTCCATTGCTGCTTATTGGCCTAGAGTTGCTCTCTCTGCCTATAATGTTCCGCTGAGCCAAAGCACAGTCCGTAGTCACCTATATAAAAGCCCAGTTTAAATGCATTTACTCAAAACACGCAAAGCTGAAATCTGATCCAAACGCTCGATCAACCTTAAGCAAAATTAAAGCACTGCCCACTTCTACTCCTGTCAAGCGACTTTATGCCACAGATAAAGTATCTATTCTTGCAGTGCTGTGCAGCAGAGCACACACAGGGTCCACCGATGGTGCCCGGCGATGCCGGCAAACATTACTTACCGGCGCGTGCCCTAATGAAAGCGCGGCTGCATCATAAACAATAAATACGCCGTAACGGACTTCATGGAGTGTACAGTGTGAGTGTGACAACACAGTACTACTAAAGTGGCAGGCAGGCTGCCTGGCCAAGTAACCTACTGTCTCTGTTGTGTGCAGTTAGTTCGGCAGCGCCCGGCGGACAGGTGTCAGTGAGTCCTCCACTGGTGTCTGAGCGAGTTCGGTCCGTTGGTACCGGCGGTGAGCTGCACCACCGTTGCACTCTGCAGCGACGGAGGCCTCTCAGGTGCCATCGCTGATGCTGCAGACGACGGTATTACAGTGTGCAGTGCACTGACTGACTTATGCGGACGGACGCGGACAGGACACAGTGAGTCCCCGCTTCCTCAATCCTACCTCACTTCCTTCCAGGTCGAGGACGTGAGGTGAGGTCACATCCCCCGCGGCGCCACAGCCACTAATCAAGCAACCATTGAGGGCAGGCCCCGCTGCCCGGGTGTCTCGGTATTGGGTACAGCACTACCTCGGCCTGGGGAGGTCAGGCGGCCTGGGCTGTAGTCTGAGTGACTCAGCCAGGCCGCTGGCGGGAATTTCAATGCGGCAGGCTATTAAGATACATTTGTAGCAGCTATGTGCACAAGATTAACTGTTACTGACTGAGCCTGTGCTGGTGGCAGCGCCCGGGCCGGCAAGTCTGCGGGGAGCAGCTGAGCCGGTGCAGGTCACAGGCACGCGCTCCTGCAGCCTGGCGTGGCCAATTACTTGAGTGCTGGTACACGAATCAGTGGCATTAAAATGCGTGACAATGCATTTCAGTGCAGTGATGAGGAACACCACGCTGAAATGCGTTAGAGTCACGCCTGATGCGTGATACTTGGCAGGCCTGGGGTTGGGGGGTCAATCTAATGTGTTGCATAGTGTGTTACAGGGGCCATCAGAAAAGCAAGCAAGGGCGTTGTGGCCTGCAGCAAGGCCAACAAGAGCACCGGAAGGGTCAGGGCCACTGGTGAGGCATACTGCAACAATATGGGCACCCTCCTTGGAGTCAGGTTAAATAAGAAGAGAAATCTTGTCATAGTGTCTATTGGAGTAGAGGCGGGGCAGTTGCACGAGGGGGAGAAGGGTAGACTGCAGGGTGGATATCCTGGACGTGGGTGTGGGCACAGAAGATGCAGGTAACGAAGTTAGAAAATGGGGCTAAGACAAGAAAGGAGTTGGGTGAAGGAAACAAAAAAGAAGATAAAAAAGACAGCCCTGAGAGCAAGGAACTGAAGTCTAAGAAACTCCTGTACATGGGGGTAACGAAGTCTTTGGGGGCGCATTTGATGCCCCTAACTAAAGAGCGCATTTGGAAGGGGGAGTATGTAGAAATGCTAAAACCTTTGCACAGGGAGGTCAGGTCCAAAGAGGGATCCAAGGAAGAGGAATATGAGTTGGCAAAGCGGCCAAAGGTGCCATGGACTATAGAGAACTGAACGGCAGTCTTTTTGATTTATGCAAGCATATACTGTGAGAAATACCCAGAGCGTTGCGTGACTCTGTTTAAACATATGGACGTAATCAGGAAAGTGGAAACAACAGGCGGGGGAAATGCCTGGGCCCAATATGATGAGGAGTTCAGGGCGCGCTTATCATGGGACCGCAAGACGAAATGGGGGGAGCAGGATACAGATCTGTGGCAACACACAATGGGGGCGGCAGAAGGGGGGAAATTATTTTTACAGCCAGTGGGTTGCCCATTGTTTACCAGCCCTTTCAGGGACGACCCACCCAGGGAGGGGTAGGGGCACAGGGAAGAGGCAGCCAGGAGTGGGAGGGGCTTGCTGGGATTTTAATAAAGGAATGTGCACACGCGAATATTGCAAATTTTGCCATGAGTGCTTAAAGTGTGGGGGTCGGCACGCACTGGTCAATTGCTCTGGGTCAGGGGGGGGAACCATAAGGGAGAGCACCAATGGCAGTCAGGTGGTAACATGGGAGGTCTCCAACAGCAGTTTGCAGGCACTGAAGGGGGAAGGGAACACAGGGGCCTGGGCCAAAAGGCTCATACTCCAGTTAGACTAGAGAATCTGGAACGGTGGCTAAAATGCTATAAGAATCAGGGGGCAGCGAGGGTGTTACGGGACGGATTTAGAGAAGGGTTTCATTTGGGATACACTGGTCCACGGTCCAGGAGATGGGCAGAGAATTTGCGATCAGCTACAGAACTAACCCTGGGCAAAGCACTACGCTACGCTCGCGTGGTTTGCGAAGTTTGCGCTACTTCGCACTGCGCGAATTGCACGTAGCACAGTGCAAGCACGCGTAGCGTAGTGCAGCGGTCATTTTTTGCTTGCTCGCGGTCCTCAACATCAAGTTGGCAACCGCGAGCAAGCAAAATGACATCCCGGCGAGACTTTTTCCTCGTTCGCGATCAGCAACATCAAGTTGCCGATCGCGAGCGTGGAAAATAAACCTCCCGGCGAGATTCTCAACGCGGGGAGGTCAGGTTTCTCATTGCGAGTGGTCGCATATGCTCGCGACCACTCGCGATGAGAAACTACCAGTCCGCGTTGAGAAAGCTGCCGCTCGAGTAAAAATCTACTCGAGCGGCAGTAAAAGACAGCTCGCACTGTGCAAGATGCCGTTTTCAATGATTGCACAGTGCGGACAAGCATCTGGCACTGTGCAATCATCGCGAACAGCGCACTACGCAGTTCGCGTAGTGCTACGCGCAGCTCACGTAGTGCGAAGTGCACTTCGCGTAGCTTCGCGTAGCGCTACTTCGCGAACTACGCCCAGGGTTATAACAGAACATAAACCGGCAATGCAGGACGAATTGGACAAAGAAGTGAGGGAGGGGAGAATGGCGGGTCCTTTCGAGGATTGGCTCATGGAGAAATTGATTATTTCTCCCATTGGATTAGCACCGAAAAAGGAGTTGGAACAGTACAGGCTCATTCAACACCTGTCATGGCCGGAAGGGAATTCGGTCAATGATTTCAAAGATGAGGAGGCATCCACGGTATCCAACTCATCAGTTGCCATGTCGCTGGTAGTGACGGCGTCGCAACTCCAATAATGACATAATGCGAGATAAAATCTGCGTTTCAGTTGCTTCCAGTCCAATCAGAGGATTGGGAACTTCTGGGTATCCACTTTGAAGGCACGTAGACAAAGCACTGCCGATGGGTTGCTCCATTTCATGCGCACTGTTTGAGTGTTTCAGCACTTTTTTGCAGAGGCTGTTTTCATGGTGCTCTGAGCACCAGTTGGTAACACACTATTTGGACGATTTTTTATTTGTGGGCTCCCTTAGCTCAGCGGAATGCCAGGAAGCACTGGAAGGTTTCCAAGAGCTGATGGGGGAGCTTGGGGTGCCGCTGGCACCGGAAAAAAATGTTGGGCCCCAGCACGGAGCTGTCATTCTTTGGAATCGAGATCGATTCAAGAGAAATGCAAGCACGTTTGCCACAGGATCAGAAAGACAAAATGCTAACCTTGTTGTAGGGCATGCTATCCCGAGAGAAAGTGAAGGTCAAGGAAATTCAGGTCTTCTTGGATCACCTCTATTTTGCGTGCAGAGTAGTGAGGGCTGGTAGGACTTCCTGTAGGAGATTGGGTCGAGCCTTGTCAGGAAGACAATTACCTCACCATCACGTTAGGCTTTCAGCCAGAGTCAAGGAGGACTTGAGGATGTGGAGGGTTTTCTTGCAGTCCTTTAATGGGATTCCTCTAGCAAGGGACAAGGACTTAGAATGAGACATGCAAATTTTCTTGGATGTGGCAGGTAGCACTGGCTTTGGGCTGTTTTGGAAAGGGAGGTGGTGTGTGGAGCAATGGCCAGCACACTGGCGAGACGGGGGCAGGAGCATTGCCTACTTGGAGTTGTTTCCCCTGGTGGTAGCAGTGACACTCTGGGGGGAAGAATTGGCCCACAAGAAGGTGCTGTTTACAGTAGAAAACATGGCGGTGGTGGAGATCGTGAAACGCCAGTACGCCAGAGACGAACAGGTGCTGAAACTGTTGAGAATTTTTGTTTTGGGTTGCTTGCGGTATGATATCGCTTTCAGAGCCTTGCATGTACCAGGAGTGGCCAATGACATTGCAGGTGCTTTGTCTTGTTCACAGTGGGGGAGATTCCGATGGCTAGTCAAGGACGCCAGCAGGACCCCAACACCCATGCCTCCGCATTTGTGGTACATAGGCAACGTCGGATGTTACAATTGGTGGTAGGGTTGCTTGCGGACTCCACTAGAGTGGTATACCTATTGGAATTGAGAGAGTTTTTGCGTTCAGGTGCTCAGAGGCAGGTTGAAGGGTGGCTGCGAGCTGAAGATGTGATACAATTTATACTGGATCTCATAGACAGGGGCCTGTCGAGAGTCACAATCGCCGGGAAGCTGGCAGGAATTGCTTTCATGGGGAAGCTGTTATGTGGCTATACCCGATCGGCTGGGGTGTTGGGGAAGAGAATTTTAGAAGGTTGGGCTCGGGAGCAGGGCTCGGGGGTCAGGCTAAGGAAGCCGCTTTCATGCCAGATGTTGCATCGGGTGCTGGCAGTGTTGCCGGAAATATGCAGAGATGAAGTTGAAGTGTGTCTGTGTTCCACACTGATGGTTTGGAAGTTCTTTGGGGCATTCCGGGTTTCAGAATTGCCTGGCAAGAAGGGGGTAGGGGGAGTCTTGTGGCAGGATGTGGTCATTAATACCAATCAGGTCCAGATATGGTTGAATCGTTCTAAGACAGATCAGAGGGGGCAGGTGAAGTAGGTCGTGCTCCAGGCGTTGGAATCCCCTGGTACCTGTCCGCTCCGGTGGGCCCGGCTATGGTCGGTTGTGGTAGGTTCAATACGGGGGGCAGTTTTCAAGCACGGAAAGGGGGATTTGGAGACATTCCACCAGCTGTTGGCAATATTGAGGAAGGCTTTACATCGCCTGGGAGTGGATGAGTTGGAATATGGGACACACTCCTTCCACATTGGGTCAGCGTCTGAGACGAGCAACAGAGGGTGACCACAGGATGAAATTATGCAGCTGGGTCGCTGGTCTTCACATTGTTACAGGCGCCACGTGAGAAAGTTGAGGGAGGAAGTGCACGCGGTGAACAGTAATATCTGAAATATATGCAATTTTTTTTCGTTTCAGGTTCTGTGTCTGGCCCAGAGATGGAAGAAATGGCTATCTGGGTCATGGGGCACTCGTTTATAAAGTAGGCTCGAGTACAGACTCGACAGAGCCATTTTGGTCAGAACCTGGGATTTAACGATCGTTGTTCAGCATTACCTGGAAAGGAAAGGGGGGCATGTGTTGGAAGGAGCTAGTACCTTGTTTCAATGGAATGTTGATGGCGGCAGGTGCCCGGATATTTTGGTTTTACACCTAGGGTAAAATGATTTGTGCAAAGAAAAGGGCGTAGTGCTGATGCGCAGCATGAAGAAGGATTTAGCACGTATCAAGGAGCAGTGGGCAGGGTGCTTTGTGTTGTGGACCGAGTTTCTGCCTCGAAAGGTTTGAAGAGGAGCGGTGGATCCAGGAGCGGTAGATAGGGCAAGATGTAAAGTCAACAGCGAGATGGCTCGTTTTTGTAGGGGCCTTGGTTTCTGTAGAATTTGCCATAAGGAGATACGTTTTGACACAAGCGAGTTCTTTAGGGACGACGGGTACACCTATCTTGGATCGGCATGGAATTATATCTTTTGGAGATCAGGGAGGTTCTGGCTAGAACGTTCAACATGCAGCGACACTCATGAGGAGAAAGTATGATTAGCAAGGGGGGCAGAAAAAGGGGTGCAGGTTGCTCCCCCACTCCCTTTTTCTGGGTGGCGGGGGTTTGCAAAGTTTGCCAGTGGTTGGCAGAAGTTTGGTTGGGGTTTAAAGTTGGGAACATGGGCAGGGAAAGGGTAGGCAGGTAGTTTAAGGTTCAGTTGTAGACATTTGGCTGTTTACAGTTTCAGAAGTGCAGGCCTAGGATGTAGGTTTAATAAAATTGTGTATTTTTATTTGTGTATTTTTAGTTGCAATACATTGTAATGTTTGAAATATGTTAATGGCAGGGTGGGGGCATGTTGAGGTGATCGTATGGGTGGGGGTAGGATCAGAGGGTTAGGTATCGGATGTATAGCGAGGTTTTAGTTTTGTAAGGCAGTTGCCAGGTAAGTTATTGTAATGTGCACCTGTTTCAATAAAGTGGCCTTTTTCACACACAAAATCAGCTTTGTGTCTGACTGCCCCCCCTCTCTCCCAGGGGGGTTTTGGGGGGCAGCCGACTGCAAGGAGGTCTGCCCCCGGGCAGATTGGGAGAAGTGGGGCAGTCTGGGGGACTGCCATTTTGTGAACGATGGACTGTTTTTGGGCATAGCCCAATTGCAGCCCAATGGCTATATAGTTGGCAAGCGCCTGCTCCCGGCCACCATTTTAGTTTTGGTGACCTGGTGGCTGGGAGCAGGTTTAGGGCTGGTAAAAGTTTTACCCACCCTCCTGTCCCCATTTAATTCGGTTTTTGGGGGTATTTCAAAAATTTAAGATTGTTTTAGGGCTTGCTTCCATTGGGACAGGTGTGCAGGGGGGTAAAATGTGTAGTTGTCACTTGGAACAGGTGCTTGGGGGGGTTGCAAAGTTTGGCAGGGTTTAGCAGAAGTTTGGTTGGCGTTTAAAGTTGGGAACATGGGCAGGGAAAGGGTAGGCAGGTAGTTTAAGGTTCAGTTGTAGACGTTTGGTTATTTACAGTTTCAGAAGTGCAAGCCTAGGATGTAGGTTTAATAGATTTGTGGAATTTTTATTGTGTATTTTTAATTGCAATACATTGTAATGTTTGAAATATGTTAATGGCAGGGTGGGGGCATGTTTAGGGGATCGTATGGTGGGGGTAGGATCAGGGGCTTAGGTATCGGATGTATAGTGAGGTTTTAGTAAAGTAAGGCAGTTGCCAGGTACGTTATTGTAATGGGCACCTGTTTCAATAAAGCGGCCTTTTTCACACACAAAATTAGCTTTGGGTCTGACTGCCCCCCCCTCCTAATTCAGAACCTGAATCTTCTTCCTCATTCTTGCGGTCCGTCACAGCCCAGGCAGTTGGGCATGAGCTGGGACAGACTGTGAGAGTGCCTGTGTGCTGTCCATACTCTTGAATAAAGGAGTTTGTTATCTTCTTCCAGCTTCCTCGTGTTGTTTCTTAGAACACGTTTTGGCAGGTGGGGTAGGAATCAGTGGCGCATGGATGGCACCAGTATGACCTCTGCCATTCACTACTGTGAGGTTTGGAGTTTAGCAGGTGAGCGGTGACACACTTTTAGCTTAACACTGCAGCAAATTACTGGAGTCCCGGATCAACATCCTACATTGGGGGCAGCCCAGTGACTTTTATTTGCGCCTTTGTTATGTGTCTTGGGAAGCGGATGCTCAAGATCTTGTGTTCGTGCATTACCTCATATTTTTGACTGGCATTGTTTGAATCATAGCGCATGCTTCACATCTCGCTCCCAGTGTTCGTGTTGCTGGAGTAAGCACTCCCATGCTTCATGTTTATAAAAAAAGCTTTACCAGTGTAGAATATTTGTTCTTCCTGCTTTTGTGAGGGAAGTTCAGCCTATGTTTGCACTTCGGCGATAGGCAAGCCTCCTGAGATCTGGTAGTAATATTTCAATTCAGCGACTGACACGCTATTTTATGAAGTTGGTTGCCTGTCTCACAACGAGAAGCACACTTTTCCTTGATTAAGTTGGCAGCCATCTTTGAAGAGTTGCCATTAATTTTAGAGTGCTATAGTTGGTGACTGGCACGTCTACAGCTAGTTGCTCAGATTTTCAGAAAGTTAAGTCAGTGACAGGCACACTTTTGTTCAGCATGAGTTGCCTGTTTACCAGCAACAGGCAGGCTTATTAGTGGTGGTTATACAGCATATTTTACTACATTGGTATTTTTAATCATGCATGGAACACTGTGTGGAAGTGTTAGTTTCCACTTCTCAAGAGCTTCCTGAACGTCACTGATGCTAGCTGCATTTCACCTCTTGTATGCTTGTACTTGTACTAGCTGCAACTCAATGGCTCTGTGTTTGCATTAGTGCTAGTTTGCTACCTGTTCTTGGTTTTGTGTGGCTATATTGTTTTCCTCAGCTATATAACGTACTTATGTCTGGCACAGTTATTCTGTAGTTTTTTTACATGCAGAATGCAAATATCCCCACACCTTTCATGGCCGAGCTAGAAGTACAAAAACGTAAGTGGAAGCAATGGTTTAAAAATGTTGATAGCTACTTTATAGTTATTGATGGAGACAAGTTCAAAGAAAGAAGGACATTTGCATAACTCTATAACTGTTTAGGTGCAGGAGGGCAACGTATATTTGGTCATCTTCCTACTGCCATCCCTCCTCTTGACACAGAGTGGAATGCATACACTGAAGCTATCAATGGACTTAAGAATCATTTTAAGGATAACAGCATCATTGTTGAGCGGCATAGGTTTTTTTTACTAGGAGACACAATTTGAGTCCATTGATACTTTTCTTGCGGAATTAAGAATTTTGGCTTTGATGTGTGAGTTTTTCTGGCAATTTAGACAACTATTTTAGGGACCAAATCGTAATTAATTGCTATTACAAGCGCATTCAAGAGAAGATGTTGTGTTGTCGTAACCCATATGAAATATCAGAAATATCCAGGGAAACAAAAGGTCAATTCAGGCTTACAAAGAACTGAACAAAGGCAAGGAGCAGGTTGTGATCAAGCAATTAAATGCAATAGGTGCAAAACCCAAGTTAACATACAGTGCAATAAAGGCCAATAGGAAGGGAGGGAAAACAGCTAATATCTCCAATGTGTGCTTCAGGTGTGGTTCTAGCACTCACTATGCTAATGCGAAAGGTTTTCCTGCTTTTGCTAAAACCTGTGTAAAATGTAGAAAAGTGGGAAATTTTTTGAAGATGTGCAAGAATGTGCAGAAGTGAGCATTCATCAAGGATGAGAAAATCACAGGGAGCCACACCGACGCAGTGCAGGAGGATTTGGATACCATAGTTGTTTTGTCCATCAAAATGGTTGAGACTAGCCAAAGATCGTCCAAGGGGGATGACCATGTTTGTGACATTGGCATTGGCAAAGTCAAAATTGGAGTTACTGTGGACTCAGGGTCACCAATCACCATCATCACGGATGACTTGTTTTGGTCTAAATGGGAGTCACTCCCAATGTTACCTCTGGACATCCACACATCCACACAGCATCGATTTAATGGGAAACTTTGTGGATTCACTTTCTTTTCAAGGTAGGGTCATCTCCACAAAAATATATGTCACAAAGAAAGGATACAAAATTTTGGGGTGTAAAGACCAGGGTGCATTTGGTATGGTTTTGAGGCAGGGCAATGACTGTCCCATTTCTTTAGTCGAACCTGTCACACCTGTCATGCCTTTGTTGCCTGTATCCAAATTGTTGGGTTAACATAAACCACTGTTCAAAGACCAACTAGGTTTACTCAAGGGCCTTAAACATAGAAGTTTAGTAAAGGAAAATGCTGTACTGGTGGTGCACAAGGTTAGGACCGTTTCTCTGAGTGTAAGAAGTCAGTTGAAAGAGCACTTGGATACCCGGTATTCAGAGAATGTTTTAGAACTGGTTGATTCCTCCCAGCGGATATCTCCCATTGTTGTGGCCAAAAAGAATGGGTACATGGGGCTCTGTGTTGACCTCAGGTCACTGAATAAAAACATCTTAGTGGATTGTTTCCCCTTACCCAAGATTGAGAAGATGTTAGCGCACATGGGGGGTGCCAAGGTTCTCCACCATAGACCTGAGGGCAGTTTACCACCAGGTTAAATTAAGCATGGAGTCCTGGTCATTAACGGCGTTCAATACCCCCTTTAGCGCATATAGATTCCTGCTGTTACCATTTGGTTTAGCATCAGCCACATTACTTTTTCAGAAGTTAATGTTTCGGCTTTTTGGGGACTGTAAGAAAGTATTGGCGGATCAGGATGAAATCCTAGTATTTACTGAAAGTGAGGAGGAATATTTGAGGGTTCTGAATGTGGTTCTGGGCATGTTAAGAGTCCATGGGTTCACTGTGAAGGAGGAAAAGTGTTATTTTATGGTACCAGAGGTCGAGTATCTGGGGCATGTTCTCTGTGGTGGAGGCCTCAAACCAAAAACTAATTTGGTAGACCCAGTCAAGTGTAGTCCTGAGCTTGCAGATAAGGACCAACTAAGATCATTTCTGGGCCTTTGCGAGTACTACTGCAGGTTCCTAAAGAACTTTTCAAACAGAACCATTCAGGAAAAGTTTACCTAAAGGGGAAATCTTTGAGTGGGAAGTTGAGGAGCGTGAAGCATTCATATGTTTGAAGAAATTTATTGTGGAGGCCCCTGTGCTTTCTCCTTTCAGAGATGATGTGCTGTCTGTTGTAATGGTCAATGCCAAGGGAGTTGGGTTGGATGCTGTTCTTTCCCAGATGGTGGATGGGAAGGAAAGTACAGTGATGTTCGCTTCAAGGTGCTTATCCCTGGCAGAGCGCAACTACAGCCCATCGAAGGAAAGGCCCTGGCTTGTGTGTGGACAACCAGGCATTTTGTGACATATTTGTGAGGATGGAAATTTTCAATCAGAACAGACCATCAACCCCTAGTTTATCTATTGTCTGAAAAGAATTTGAACAAGGCTAGTCCTAGATTAGTAAGTATTCTTGCTAGGATGTATGAATTCAATTTCCTTGTCAAGCACATTCCTGGGGCAAAGAACTCGAGAGCAGATTTCCTGTCTAGATGTCCGGTTAGTATCAGTGACTATAGGTCTGGAGATGAGGACATTGGATGTGTTGCTGGGAAGGTGAATATGATTGTAGCAGCTGAGGGAGCGATTTCTTTCCAGGAATGGGGAGAGCGTGCCATGCTTGACAGTTGTCAACTCATGCTGAAGAAATTAATTGTTAGGGGTTGGCACTATGAAAGGAATGTGAGTGTTGATTTCAAACCTTAATATAAGATCAAGGAGGAGTTGTCCATAGAGGGAGAATTGGGATGCGTGGTAGTCTGCTAATTCCCCCTGTTACACTTATAGCTCGGTTGGTGAGGATGGCACACCTGGGCCATGTGGGTTTGACAGCTATGAAGAAAAAAGTGCATAACTTTTACCACTGGCCTGGCAATGACAACAATATTGACGTAATGGTAGGGAAGTGTAGTGGTTGTAATCAGGATGGCAAATCCTTGCGAGTTTATAAAACTCCATTACGCCTGATCGGGTTTCCTAGTGGTCCGTGGGAAAAGCTGGGTATGGACTTTGTGGAACCCATTTACGATTTGCCATCTAACATGAGATACGCTTTGATGGGGGTAGATTATTTTTCTAAATGGGTTGAATGCGAGTTCATGAGGGAACCTAACACCATGGCTGTCATTGAATTTCTATTGTCACTATTCAGAAGAGAAGGTTTCCCCCAAGCTTTGGTCACTGATAATGGCGTGCAATTTAAGTCTAATGCTATGCAATATTTTGTCAGTTGCCGTGATATCAAACACCTATCTGTTGCCCTGTACAGCCCACAAAGGACCAGAATGGTGGAAAGGGTTAACAGAATGTTGAAAGAAACCATTCAAGTGGCTTTTGCATCTGGGGAGGAAGTGTTGAAATCAGTACAGGAAAGGTTATGGAACTATGTGAACATGTCACACATCTCCACAAGGGTCTCCCTGTTCGTTTTGTTAAGAGGCCGATTCTCCTCCTGTGATTTGTCTCTAGCATGGGTCTTGGACAAGACTAGGGCTGGTAAGAAATTACCAGGTATGGAGGAGGAGCGTTCCAAGGTGAAAGAGGGCCAAAACAAGAGTAAAGAAAGACATTATACTTTAAATAAAGTAAGAGATATTTGATTTTGTGTGGGCGACGTATTGAAAATCACATGGGCAGAAAAAGAATGGGTCCAAATTCTTCCCAGCCATGCAGGTAGTAAAGGTTTCTAGTCATGCTAAATCGGTGGAGAATGGGAAGTGGTGAAGCAAGAGGAACGCTGCTTTGGTTAAGAAATTGGGTGAGTGTGCAGAGGAGGCAACTTCGATGAGGGTGAGCAAGGACAGTGGATGGTGGCTGGGAAGTAAGCATGTAAGGACCAATAAGACAGAAAGACATGTGGTTAATTCAGCTTTAAGTGACCGGGGCAGTGGGGACCCCAGTGTCATTCACAGGGGTGGGGTTGGATTACAATGTAGGCGTTATCTCCTCTGGAAAGTCTTCCAATGTTTCTCGAGGAGCAGTCCCCCCTCTGTCTTCACAAGGGGGACAGGGAAGAGGAATGTCAGTCGTCCCAGATATCTAAGAGACTATGTTTTAGATTGATAGGGATTGCTGTTTCCCACAGTGATCAGTTTTGTAAGCTTGATGTTCTTATTGACTGTCTCTTGTTTTAGGACTTTGAAAGAACTTGAAATGTATCATCGTTGTTTCTTACAGTGGACACCTTTACAAGCTGGATGGTTTTTTTTACTGTAAATTGCTGTAGAACAGTGTTAAGAATTTGAAACAAATCTTCTTTTGCTTTGTTTCCTTTAGGTTGTAGGTGTTATTACTTTATTCTTAAGGTGTATCCTTTTCTGTTTTTATGTTGCTTTCCTTTTATTTCCCTTTTGTTTATTGCTTTATGTTTCCACTTTCCCTTGTGTTTGTTACAAAGACAAATTGGACAGCATGGAGATTCGTATTGGAGATGCAGTATAAGGTTGTAGGGGGAGGTGATCCAAGTGACAATATGACAGGTACCTTCCAACATTTCTACTGCTTTCTAGTGGGCCTGGTGGAAAGACTTGAAAATCGTTCTTCTCTGGGATGGTGACTGTCCTGGGATGGCCACCTGGGGAGGGGACCACAGGCATGCCATCCTTATGGAAAAATGTTCTTACTGAATCTTCGGCGTGCATCTGATTCTTCAAAGGTGGACTTGAAATCAAACAACAAGCACTAAGAGGGACGAGGGGGGAGCTGGTACCATCTTGGTGATCCTGGGAGAGGCAGATATTTGGAGAACTTTCTTGAGGACAGAAGCCACAAAAACGAGCTACACTATCACTGTCACCAAACGTCCGTTTCCAGATTCACATTAGGAAGGGAAAGGAAGCAGGACTTAAGGAAATAGGTCACAAAGAGAGAAGACTCACCCCTCAACTGATGATCACAATGAGGGGCAAAACATGCATATTTTACGAAGTATAAGAGGCTGCAACCTTTCTGGACTCCATAGAACACTCGAACACCAACAATAGAATCATTCTGATTCTTGATTGTGAGACTTGGCTTCTTCAGCGGGTTCACCCACAGACTTTTTTCTTTTTGGTCTCCTGTTTTCGACCTTGTTTTTGTTGGTTTTAGAACTCTGGGCACTTTACCACTGCTATTCACTGCTAAAGTGTATATGCTCTCCATGTAAATTGTGTTTATGGATTGGTGTTTCCATAATTGGCGTATTAGATTTACTACTAAGTCCCTAGTACAGTGCACTGTGAGTGCCCAGGGCCTGAAAATCAAATGCTACTAGTGGGTCTGCAGCACTGGTTGTGCCACCCACACAAGTAGCTTTTCAAAGGTATCTCAGACCTGACACTGCAGTGTCTGTGCACAGTTGTTACTGCCATGTTGACCTGGCAGGTGCCCCCACTTGCCAGGCCCTTCCCTTTTCTTACATCTAAGTCACCCCTTAAGTAGGCCCAAGGTAGCCCCATGGGCAGGGTGCAGTGTATTTAAATGTTAGGACATGTGGTGGTGTATTTTTGCATGTCCTAATAGTTAAATACAGTGTATTTTGTTTTCACTGTTGAAAGGCTATCTCTCCCATAGGTTAACATGGGAGCTTCTTGGTAACACCTTACCAAGGTAGCTTGCCAGTGGGAGCTGAGTTTAGTATGCCTGAACTCAGGATTTTAAAATACATCTTTTAGTAAAGATGATTTTTATATTCTGTGTTTGAAAATGCCACTTTTAGAAAGTGGCCACTTTCTTGCTTAACCAACCTTTGTGCCTTTGCCTTTTGTGCATTCCCTGTCTGGGTTTAGAGTGACAGGAGCAGGGGACGTGCATTCACACTAGACAGACACAAGGGGGATGGGGGGTTGAGGTGTGTCCTGCCTTTCTTGGGCGACTGGGCGACTCATAGCCAGGCTAAAAAGACCTAGCTGCATTTAGAGTAGTGTGAGGAGTTGTCACTTGCACCTGAATGGACTGTGGCTACCTCACACAATCCTGTCTCCACCTCCTGTGGTGAACCTGGCCTGAGTCAGGCTGAACTGGTTTATGTGTGCCAGAGGAACTTTGTTTGTGCCAGCTTCAAAGGAAAATGTATAAATATTGGGGACCTGACCCCAGAACTTTAGATTACTGCTGGACTAAGGAACCAGACAGGAAAAAGAGCTGGAAGAGTTGTGAGGAGAGACTACCACTTTGCTAGGTACTTTCCTGGGCTGGCCTGCAGTTGCTGCTTCTGTCTTTGGCAGGGAAAGAACTCGACTATTCTTTCTGCACTCTAAGTAGCTCCATGGGCTTGATGTAGAGCTTGCCTCCTGTTGGAGGTCTCAGAGAAATCAAACAATTCAACTTCTTCTGGGTACCAGCTTCTGGAACTGGATGCTTCAGCTGCCACAGAGGAAAAAGGTAACCTCATGCCGTCAACGACGCTGCTGCTGGCTCCGTGACCTAAAGGCACCGCAGAGGGCATCGCTGCACTTCTCACCGCAACCCTGGTCTCACTGACCCCGCCACCAAGCCACTCCTTCCACCGTGACCTGTGGACACAGAACTCCACACCCCCTCGCTTCACACCATTGCCTTGGTATCCCCGACGACGCAGTGATGCCGTCACTGACACCACTGCCGTAACCATAACCTGTGGACACCGCTCGTGGAAAACACAGAGCACTGTCCCGCTTTGCACCGCAGCCCTGGTCTCACCAACGCCGCCGATCTAAGCTGACATCGACGCCGCTGCCTGCACCGTGGTTTGGGGGCACCGCTCATAAGTTACACACTGCACTGCCCCATCCCACACCGTAGCCTTGGCCCACCAACGCCAGCGCCATCGACTCTAGTTTATCAACCGACACCACTGCCTGCACCGTGACCTGTGGGCCCTCACACCGCATTGCCCCATCTCGCACTGCAGCCTTGAGTCTACCGACGACAGCACTTCAGCAACGACGATGCCGCTGCTTGCACCCTGACCTGTTAGCACAGCAACGAGCACCACCCCACTTTGCACTGCAGCCCTGGTCTCACCAACGCCGCTGGATGACCGTCACTGAGCCACTGCTTGCACTGCAACCCGAGGGCACCACTTCACTTCACACCGCAGCCCCGATGCCTGCTGACTTCAAACTCGAGGAGTCCGACCTGCAATGCGAGTGAATTCAAGGGCACGATCACTCCTGCACCGACCCCCAGAGCCGACGCCTTCCAACACTGCTCCTCCGGAGCTCATTGTAAGGCCCAACACCCTGCATCTTCAAAGGTACTATTTTTGGGTCTCCCCGACACCATAGCTGGCCAGCAACGCCACAGTCAGCCAGAGCTGTTGGATTTGTTTGCTCACGACACCTTAATAGCCTCGGACGGAGCTATCGACTTTAAGGAACTGTTTTTAAAGTCTATTTTTGCTTTATTCATAGTTTCATCACTGTATGTTGGCTTTTATCATTTTTGGTCTTGTTTTACACAGATGAATATTGGATATGTTTCTAAAACTGATGTGGTGTTCCTCTGTAGTGTTTTCACTGTATTATTGTATTTTATGGACAAATGCTTTACACACTACCTCTGAGATAAGCCTGACTCCTCATGCCAAGCTACCAAGGGGGTGAGCAGGGGTTATTTTAGACGTTTAATCCCCGTATCCTGACTAGAGTGGTGGATTCTGCCTGGCTTAGGTGCATACCCTAGCCAACCCGAAAACCCATTTCTAACAATGATATTGAAATTTAGAGCTACATTTCAGTGTAAATGGCTATGTGTTTGTCATAGCGTTGCCCTAATATGTGAGGCTGATTACTTTGTTGGCTATTTGTGATAAGTTCTGTGGGCTGTCCAAATTGAAAGTGGATAACTTATAACATTTCTAGCACTCTCACATAAGCAATACATCTAGAAAAGTTTATTTTGTCATAAGACGTTCCCTTCCTGTTTCTTCTTCTTCCAAGACATGGCTAGCGGGCTGGAAATAACTAAGTGTTAGCCAAAACATTTTGTGGGAGGATTTGATTTCGATCAACCTTTTTCCTTTAGAGATAGGGTTTGTACAATGGACGTGGGCATCTTCTCAGGACTCATCCTCACAATTGGTACTCTCTCTGTTCACGGTTTCTTTTGCTCTTTTTCTAACACCTCTTTTCTTTATAATCCTCTTCCATTTAATTTCACTCCCTCTAAATGTTTAGGGCCTCTTGTAGCACCGAGCTAGGTGATGTAAACACCCCGCTATCAGGTGGGCAGTACACTGTAACATTCACCCCTTCTTTGGGTAGTGGCAGGAACATTTTTTAATACTTATGAGCACCAAAATATCCATATTTCAGGAAATATCTGATTTTTAAATTCACAGGCTCTGATTTACAAAGTCTTTGCATCACGTTCACATAACTTTTTTAGTGCACACCAGATGCAAAGTGTAGTGTTGGTATTTATAATCCAATGGAAGTTGCGATATGCATTGGACTGTAACCAAAAGTAACGCGAAGCTGAGCAATGTGGTTTTTGTACTGAAAGGGGCCCCTTGCTGTACAAAAATCTATGTCACAAGGGTGTTTGTGTTGGTGCAAGACAGCCAAAAGAGAATCAGCACAGGACAGCACTACATCTTAGTAGATTTGACACTATTCTGCTCTGCCCTTTTCGCACAACACAGCTGAGCAACTTTTCTTGTTGCACTGTGTTGCTTGATTTGTTAGTAAATATGGGCCTGAGTGTTTACAATTGGAGTAATTTAATAGTGAGCAAGGGCATTGTGGAAATGGATTGCCCGAGCTCTGGTTTTTTGAATAACATGTGAGAAGTTATTCAATAAAACAAGTTTAAAAAAGGCTATTGTTTGAATTTGGCTTCTGTGTGTCTGATCACCAAATGAGGATGAGAGGCTATGTTCAATGTCTTGGAAAACCTATGTGCTAAGTTTATTGTAGGAAATGATCAAGATTCCTTCCCATTTTGTGCCATATCTGGTTTGATGGCATTACAATTCTGAGCACTTTATAGGAGCAAAGTGCCTGTGCTCTAACCCCGGGCATAGTGTGCGTAGCGGGGCTACGCGGAGGTCCACGGAGTTGCAAACAAACTCTGTGGAGCTCCGCTACGCCGCCCGCCTCCAACCCCCTAATAAGAAATAAGTTGACATTAACTAAAAAGAAACTTAAAAGCACTTACCTGTGTACTGCGGCGTCCCTGGGCTGCCCTCCTCCTCTTCCTCGCCGTACCAGTAATTCTTGCGAGAAATGCGCATGCACGGGCGCGCGCGCATGCGCAGTTTTCTCAAACATTACTGGTACGGCAAGGAAGAGGAGGAGGGCAGCCCGGGGATGCTGCAGTACACAGGTAAGTGATTTTAAGTTTCTTTTTAATTATTGTTAACTTATTTCTTAATAGAGGGGTGGAGGCAGGGGCTGGCAAACTCCGCTCCGCTGCAGAGTGTGCGGAGATTTGCCTTCTCCGTGTTCTCCGCGGAACGCGGAGAAGGCAAATCTCCACACACTCCGCTGGCGGAGTGGAGGTCTCCGCCCAGGGTTACTGTGCTCCCCAATTAAAAATTGCTAAATTGGCAAATCCCTGAGTGACATATCTAACTTGCTTACAATTCTTAGTTTATGGTGTAGAAAATGTACCCAAGGCATGGAAGTTAAATGTCACCTGTTGACTGCAGCACCTAGTGCTCCATCCACAGAGTGGGCCTGACAAACATGGTCGCAGGCCTGCCATGTGCAGCCTGACTGTAGCAGTGTAAATACTTGCTATCAAAGCTATCAAAATAACTCTCTCTAACATGTGGGAAAGCCTGCTTTTAAATATTAATAAGTTACCCCTAAGTACACTTTGTTACCCAAAAGTTAGAGTGCCTCATGTTAAATTTGGCATGTTCCTTCAATGACTGGCAACCCAAAAGCTATATTCACTTGCAGGGCTGTAGCTTGAACCTAGAAAATGTCACAGTACAGATTGTAAACTTGAATCTGCAACTTTTTACAGGAAATAACAGGAATAGTTATTCAAGGACTGTTAGTCATATTTATTAAAAATCCAATTAATTGATAAATTTAGATTTTTAATAATCATTTAGGAAAAGTAACACTTTGAAAGTTACCTTTCCCTGCTTGTCGCCTCCGGAGCCTAATTTTTATAGTTTGCTTGAAAATGCCCAGCCAGTGCTTGACCCTAATGAGTTGTGAAAACTGCTCCAAAAGCAGATCAATGGCTTCAGCCTGATGACAGTATGGGCTGGGTGTGGATAATGTGATCCCTCAGATGAGGAAGGAAGGCTGGGGAGGCACCAGGAACTTCATTAACTTGAAAGGGACAGAAGTGAAGTCTGCCAGTTCATAGATTAGTGTAACCTGTAGCCTTTGTTTCTCAGGCACACTTTAGCCAGGCTCATAAGAAGAGTTTCTGGACCTAAGGAAGGTCACAACAATACTGGATCTCGCTAGCCATAACCTTAGAGGAACTTTGAAGGTCTGAATCTGTTTTATCTTGTATCCCGGATAGGGAATTGAGCTCCAGGGGTCAGTTGGATGACCTCCTGTGTGGCTATTGGGACATAACAAGCTGCAAGAGGCCTTCTTCCTGAACCAGTACAAGATCTACAGGTGGATCCCGACAGACACAAGAAGAACAGTCACCCAGGCCCTCGTCAGTAGCAGACTGGACTATGGGAACGCCCTCTACGCGGGAGCCCCGGCCAAGCTCATCAAGCGACTGCAACGCATACAAAACGCCTCCGCACGACTGATCCTCGACGTACCACGCCACAGCCACATCACCCCCCACTTGAGGAACCTGCACTGGCTCCCCGTCGACAGGAGGATCACCTTCAAACTCCTCATACACGCACACAAGGCACTCCACAAAACTGGCCCAGCCTACCTCAACAGACGACTCTTCTTCTACGTCCCCAACCGCCAGCTCCGCTCCGCCGACCTCTCCTCGCCACCGTCCCTCGCATTCGAAGAACAACCACCGGCGGCAGATCCTTCTCACACCTCGCCGCCAAGACCTGGAACACCCTTCCACTAAGCCTACGACAGACCCAAGACCTGCTGACCTTCAGGAGGCTACTCAAGACCTGGCTGTTCGACCAGTAGCAGCATCCCCCCCTTCCCTCTCCCCAGCGCCTTGAGACCCTCGCGGGTAAGTAGTGCGCTCTACAAATTCTGTGATTGATTGATTGATTGAGTACCAACTGAACCTGGACTGGATCTTGCTGATGTCCTCTGCTTTAGTGAGACCTTGTCCCTAGTGTGGTCCCCTAGGTCATGGGGGCCTTCGAAGTGCCCCAAAGGAGGTGTCTCAGAAACCCTGAAATGTTTTGGACTTTGAAGTCCTCCAGAGCAACAGTGGGACCTTGAAGCAAGGGGCCCAATTTCAATGCAACCTTGCCGATTATAGCTCCAGGCTTGTCCTGCTGGAGGATTTTGAGCAGCCATAAAAAAAGATTAAGTCAGAAGGTAAAAACTTACATCAGACAAACCTGCTTAGTGTATCTAAGCCAAGCTCCATTGTGGTCAGTCTGAAATCATTCTTAGATCCTGGTCTACTGCTTCTTTAGACTGTCATTGGTACTTAGTGCTTTATAGCACTATTTGTACGTAACACTTAGAACATTCTTATTTCTGGCTGCATTTTTTGAATTTTTGTTGTTTTGTTTAAAATTTACTCTAGTTTTCTAATTTGGTTTGGTGTTTTTATTATTTGAGGATTGACTTTATTACTGTTTGATAGTGCATAAATAATGTATATATTGCTCTAAGTTAAGCTAGCCTGTCTGCACTGTTCCATAGCTACCAGGGGTTGAATTCAGCTTAATTTAGAGACTTTTGGGGTTCAACTTAACAATCCAATGTGCTATTCCTGGAGGTGAGCAACTGACCACCCCAAATAATAATCTACTTTCTTGCAGTCATAATATTGGGTAACCTTATAGGTCTGGAATCTGAGCATGTGCTTTAGCTGGAGGTTCCATCCTTCAGGCAAGGTGAAATGATCAAACCGTTGTTTTCAAGATAAACTATTTCTTTCTAGAATTCCCTTGTCAATGAGATCTGAACAGAATCAAACAATAATGTTTTGACATGAATAAAAATTATTTGGGTTACATATTTGTCAAAAGCATTTCAATATTTTATACATCTTGTAAGCTAAATGAGGTTTACAACACTAAAGGAAATAGATATTTCATAGTAGAATACCTCATTGTATGGACACAATATAGTGCTGGCTATAAATTACTGACACAATAGATCTACAGCAAAGTTAGGGGCATATTTACAAGGCCTTTATCTATTAACAAGAGGGTGCTAACATGCATTAGAGCATGTTAGCACCCTTACCCGACGCCTGCTTTGCATCTCTAATGAGATGCAAAGTGGGCGTCACTGGCAGTACAACCTTGTAAATATCGCTGATGTGCACATCGCGATATTTACAAGGCTGCTAACGCATTTTAGCAGACGTTAGTTTTGGGTGAAAACCGCTGTTTTCGCCGAAAACTAATGTCTGCTAAAATGCAGACTTAGGCATACCTAATATGGGGTGGATTGTGCTGATACGATCACAGGGTCGTATCAGCAAGGTTATCGCCGTTTGCAGGGAACATCGCTGGAAAACCAGCGATGTTCCCTGCAAAACGGCGACATTACCCCGCTTATCGCTGGTAATTATATCGCCCTGGGGAAATGCGTTGTAAATAACACGCTAACAGGGCGATATAATCCAGCGATAGACGGCGATAAATAGAAAAGCGCAAAGCGCGCTTTGCGTTTATTTATCACCGTCATTGTAAATATGCCCCTTAGTTACTTCTCAAGATTTCACAGATTAACCTTTTCTTTTGTTTTATTAGCTAAAACCGATTAATGAGTAAACACCACCTCTATGTACCGAGACAATCTTTACAATGTCCTAAGGGAATAATCCTTTCAAGGAAAGCTATACATTAGTTTGTGACTTTCTTATATACATAGTTTATAAACACCTCTGTATATGACAATAGTAGATACATTCTTCCAGTTTATGAAATGAATCAAGCACACATGGCACTTTATAATGTCCAGAAAACAGCAAAGAATGAAATACAATGTTAAACTCTGCTTGACAGCTTAGTCAGCTCAGCTCACATTTACACACCTGTGGGAAATACCTTGGCAGCCTCAACTTCTGCAAATATTTACCTAATCTTGCACACATTATTTGAAACCTAGCTGGGTGCCACACAGCATCTTTAAAGCCCATTGCAAAATGTCTCACAGAATTTTTTAAAAGTCCTTGTTAGATATGTCAGCCTTAGGATAGTCATCCCAGCCCCCCCCCCAAAACTTTTGTCTTCCTCCTCCATTTTTTCAAACCTCGTTTTTGCTGGTCCTAGGACTTTGAGCACTTTACCACTGCTAACCAGTACTTGTGCTCTCTTCTCTAAACATGGTAATATTGGCTCCTACTATATTGGCATATTTAATTTCCTTATATATCCCTTATAAAGTGCATTACATGTGCCCAGGGCCTGTAAATTAAATGCTACTAGTGGGTCTGCAGTAAGGGTGGGCGTAGTTCGCGAAGTAATGCTTCGCGAAGCTACGCAAAGTGCAGTTCGCGCTACGCAAGCTTCGCGTAGCACTACGCGAACTGCGTGAGCGCACTGTTCGCAATGATTGCACAGTGCCGGATGCTTGTCCGCACTGTGCAATCATTGAAAACGGCAACTTGCACAGTGCGAAGCTGTCTCTACTGCCGCTCGAGTAGATTTTTACTCGAGCGGCAGCTTTTCAACGCGGACTGGTAGTTTCTCATCGCGAGCGGTCGCAAGCATACGCGACCACTCGCAATGAGAAACCTGACCTCCCCGCGTTGAGAATCTCGCCGGGAGGTTTATTTTCCACGCTCGCGATCGGCAACTTGATGTTGCTGATCGCGAACGAGGAAAAAGTCTCGCCGGGATGTCATTTTGCTTGCTCGCGGTCGCCAACTTGACGTTGAGGACCGCGAGCAAGCAAAAAATGACCGCGGCACTACGCTACGCTACGCTACGCGTGTTCGCACTGTGCTACGTGCAATTCGCGTTGTGCGAAGTAGCGCAAACTTCGCAAACTACGCGAGCGTAGCGTAGCACTTCGCCCAGGGTTAGTCTGCAGCACTGATTGTGCCCTCCACCTACGTGCCTTCTAAACATAGCTCAGGACTGCCATTACAGAGCCGTGTGTGCAGTTTTAAACTGCAATTTTGACCTGCGAAAATAAACCATTTGCCAGGCTCAAACCTTCCTTTTTAATACATATATGTCACCCTAAGGTAGGCCTGGGACAGCTCAGAGGGCAGGGCGCAATGTATTTGAAAAGCAGGGCTTGTACTTTTAAATTGTACATGTCCTGGCAGTGAAAAATGTTTGAAGTCATTTTTCACTACTGCAAGGACTATATCTCCTATAGGATAACATTGGGCTTACCTTATTACAGTATAATTTCCAAATGGGGAGATATAACTAAATCAAGTTTGGTGTCTCTGGAATCCTAATTTAAAATCCTAATTCATGATAAAGTCGGATTTTAAATTAGAATTCTGAAAAGGCCACTTTTGGTAATTTGGCATTTTCCTGGTTACCCATTTGGTGCCCCCAGACTGTCTCTGGTCACATGACTGGGCGTAGTTGGGCTTTGTGCATTCCTCCTAGACAGCTGCACACAATGGGAGCTTAGATGTGATGGACTGGGCCATCACTGACAGAATGGGAGGGAAGAGCTGGGCCCAGCCTCACTTACACCTGAATAGGCTGTGCCCTGTCCCCACACAAAGGGCTGCATCCCCTGTTATGTTATGTTATGTTACCGTGACTTATATAGCGCAAACAGCTGCCCCAGCAAAGGGGCGTCCCGGCGCTGACAGCAGAGCAACTGACACAAGCGGGTGGAAATTGATAGCCGGACTATGGTGCAGGGAAAAGGTGAGTTTTAATGGCCTTCCTGAATTCTAGGTAGTTGTTAAAGCCCCGGATGTGAGCTGAAAGTGCATTCCAGAGGAGGGACACTCTACTACGAAAGGAGCGGCCTCCAGCGCGGACTCTCTGTGTACGGGGGACCACTACCAGGTGGTGACCCTGTGAGCGGAGGTGACGTGAGGGCACATAAGGCGAGAGGAGGTTGGCCAAGATGTTAGGGGTGATCAATTTCAAGGCTTTGAAAGCAATGCATAAAGCTTTGAATTCAATTCGCCTAGCCACAGGCAACCAGTGCAGACGACGGATGGCGTCAGACACCGGGCAGAACCTGCGCAGACCTAGAAGTGTTCTTGCTGCCGCATTCTGTGCCCTTTGCAGCCTCAAAATTTCAGACTTATTGGAACCCAGGTACAGAGAGCAGGCAAAGTCCAGTCTTGACATTACAGACGCCTGAATGATGACCTGTCGTGTAGGTGCATCAAAGAAACCCAGTAGGGGTCTGAGCCCCCGAAGAAGTCCGAAGCAGGAGCCTGCCACTTTTTTGGTTTGGACTCGAAAGTTGAGAGACGAGTCTAGCCACACCCCCAGATTTTTCACAGCCTGCTTGGGGGGGGGGGGCACTACCAAGGCTTGCGGGCCACCAGCGTTCACTCCACAGACCATGGTCCTTCCCCACCAACAATACCTCCGACTTGCTGGCGTTCAGCTGGAGACAGTTGGCGGTCATCCACCCTGCGACTGCCGACAGGTCGCCCTGAAACTTGAGGGCGTCCTGCTTGGTGTCCTTCGATAGCGCCACCACCAACTGTGTATCGTCGGCGTAGGAGACCATGGTCAGTCCTCTGCTCTTGGCTACTGCGGCCAGAGGTTGGACGTAAAGATTGAATACCTTCTGTAGCTAGTCTGGAGCCAGGGCAGGGAAGGCAAAGCATCTGTGCACTTCAAAGTTGTGCCTCTACAAGCATCTCTCCACTTCACATGCAGAAATGGGTATAAAATAAGGAACTCAGACACTGCCACTTCAGTACACTTCTGGACCTGTGGATACTCTGCCAGAAAGAAGGATTTCTGTGCTGCTAAAAGACTGCAACTCTGCTGGATTGCACTCTTAATGACTCCTGCTTTGCTGTGCTGATCTGCTGCCTGCTGCCCTCTTGCCTGGGTGAGACGGATTGGAATTGCTTTTCTTGAACTCAGCATCCAGAGTGACTCCAAGGGCTATTTGGCTGGCCTCTTGATCTGAAGCCTCAAGGACATAACAGGCTTCCAACCTCCTACACCTGTACTCTGCCTCCTGTGAGTCTATCCTACCCAGTGGTGCCACCTCGGTCCTGGACAATTGGAAGTGGGCCTAAGGTGCTTGCCAGTGGAACTGAATTATCTGCTCTGCTGAACGGCACATCCCAGAGCAGAACCAACACATTTCTTTGGCTGAGCGGCACATCACTGAGCAGAACCGATCGTCACCACTGCTGTGTGGATTGAACCCATTGCAAAAGACCCGCATCGTAGCCCTGTAAGTCCTCGGAACTGGCGCATCACCCCAACGGGGCAGTGCATCCATAGCCCATGTCCTCGCATCTGTCATCAATGGCAACCTCAATGGTGACACTGGACTCCGCATAGAGTCTCACAGCTCCTCAGAAATTATGCATCGGCAGCTGTGCACCACATCCCTGATTCTGGATTTCGCTTTGCAAGCCCTGCCGATGGCATGCTCAACGATGACACAACAGGACCTCACACCACAGCCTCTCTGCATCTCAGAACTGACGCATCGCTTTGGCTGTACGGTGCATCTTTAACTCGGATCCACACAACACTCCACAACCAGGATTTAAGGTACTCTGTTCAGTGGGCCTAGTTGGGTCCAGTGTGACCAGATATCCTCAGTAGAGCTTTGTGCTTTTAGATGCTATTTTCACTATTAACTTTAAAATTGAAGATCTCCTGTTCTAATTTCATTTTTACTGTTTTGGTCTTGTTAAGTCTATTTCAATTTAAGCCTGGCTGCTCTATACCAAGCTACCAATGGGGTGAGCACAGGTTAATTTGGGGTTTGCGTGTGCCTTACTGTGACAAAGATTGTGGTTGCTGCTTGGCCAGGGCTTACACCCCAGTCAACCAACAACCACATTTTTTACACTGGTGTTCAGTGGTGAAGATTGGACTTGTGTTTGTGCAGTGCCATATAGTAATTTTGTGTTACACTGCAACCCCATATAAATAGTTTAAGACCAATTTGATTTTTAATTCTCCTTGATTGGATTCTTTTTATTTTTCCAAATCTACCTTCATTCCTACCACTGGACTGTCTGAGACCATACCTGCAGCAATGGTGTTTGAGCTGGCCAACCTGGAAAGCTATACAGTGGTTGAGCTTAAACAGTTATGCCAGGAAATGGGACTACAAATGAAGAAGGGCACCAAAATGTTGCAGCTTTGGAAAGCTTGGAGGACCTGGACAGAGGTCCTCCAGTTGATGGCAGCCACAGAGGAACAAGAGGATGAAGTTGTTAGGGAGGATCTGGATTAAGACCAGGACAACAGCCCTGGAATGAGGTCTTCAGGGGAGAGGAGGACTCATCTCCTGAATTAGATCCCCCTGCCATAGCAGGAAGCAATGTCTCATCGCATATTCTGTCCCCAGACAAGATAGTGGACAGGAAGACAGAGAGGGAGTTTGAACTGCAGATGGCCAAATTCAACATGTAAAAAGAACTGCCCCTTGAGGATAAGGAACTGACCATGGAGGAGTTAAAGTTGTTAATGGCTCATGAGCAGAGTTTGAAAGAGCTGGACCTCAAGGCTAGGCAGGCAGCAGAGTCCAGCAGTGATGGTGGCAGCAACTCTACAGTGTATAAAGGAGAAAGAAAAGTTTGCATCCAGTTATGGGGTGGGAGATGACATTCACAAATGGTTTTCTGCCTATGAGGTAGCCCTAGAATTGCCCAAAATGGTCTGTATGACCACAGGCTTCATGGCTGCCCAGGAACGGAGTCAAGGGCATCTAAAGCCTGGAACAATGGCCCAGACAACTGCCAAGAAGGAGAGGGGCAAAGGGCGTGAAAAACAAGCCCCTGAAGTTCCCACAGCGAGGTTGATGGGGCACCTGAGGAGCATGCCCCCAAGCCAACCGGGGAGGACATTGTCATCCTGGGTGACCAGCCTAAGCTTGCTGGTTGGCAAGGTGAGGGTGGGCTTATCAGGGATTAGTTGATGGCAGCTACAGAGGAACAAGAGGATGAAGATGATATGGAGGTTCAGGATTAAGACCAAGACAACAGCCCTGGAATGAGGTCTTCAGGTGAGGGAAGGACTCATCCTCTGAATTAGACCCCCCTGCCATTGCAGGAAGCAGTGTCTTATCGCATAGAGTGTCCCCATACAGGATGGTGGACAGGAAGGCAGAGAGGGAGTTTCAACTCAAGGTGCAAAAAGAGTGCAGCTCTCTAGAGGGCTTGAGGTGGCTCTCTAGAGGGCTTGAGGTGGCTTGAGGCCCAGGCAGCAGGTGACAGCTCCACTTGAACTGCCTCAAACCCCACTTTGAGAGGTCCGAGATGAGCATGCTGCTGGTCACAGATGAGGGAGTGGAATAGGAGAGACAGCCTCTCCATGACCTCCTGCCTGCCCAGTGACACAATGGGTCAGTGAAAGGTGTCAACGTCGCCCCTGCACTCACCCCAGAACAGCAGAGTGACTGTTACCAGTTGCTGGGACAGTTCGCTTCTCTGTTCTTCCTCACCCCTGAACTCACACACCTGTGCATCCATGATATTGATACTGGAGACACTCTGCCCGGTAAGAAGAAAATGTACAGGGTACATATAAGGGGAGGGCTAGTATCAAGGATGAAGTCTCCAAAATGCTGGTGTTAGCAGTGATTGAGCCCTCCAGCAGTGCCTGGTCCAGCCCTGTGGTACTGGTAACCAAGGCTGCCCCACCCGGCACCACTCCAGACCTTAGGGGCTGTGTGGACTACCGAGGTCTCAACTCTGTCACGAAAATTGATGCACACCCTGTCCCCCAAGCTGATGAGCTCATAAACAGGCTGGGCGCTGCCAAGTTCCTCAGTGCTTTTGATTTAAAATCAGGGTACTGGCAGATCGCTCTGACTGAGGGGGCAAAAGAGAGGTCTACATTCTCAACCCCAGAGGGCACTTTCAGATTTTCAAGAATGCCACTGGTACCTTTTGGAGGTGGGTCAATAGGGTCCTAGCTGGGAAGGATGCAGTTTGTGCTACTTACCTGGAGGACATCGCCATCTACAGCTCCAGCTGGGAGGAACACCTCTATCACCTCCAGGAGTTGCTTCAGTGTCTGACTATCAAGCTCAGTAAGTGGCAGATAGGACAGGGTTGCATGGTCTATCTGGCTCCCATGGATTTAGACTATCAGAGACTAGAAACCCCCTAAAACACAGTCTGAAGTGAGGGCCTTCCTGGGCCTCACAGGATACTATAGGAGGTTTGTTAAGGGATATGGCACCATTGTTGCCCCCTTAACAGAGCTCACTTCTAAGAAGCAGCCCAGACAGGTCATCTGGACAGAGGTCTGCCAGAAAGCCTTTGATACCCTCAAGGAGGCCATGTGTATTGCACCCGTACTCAAGGCTCCTGATTTCTCCAAGGAGTTCATAGTGCAGACAGATGCTGCAGAGCATGGCATGGTATAGGGGCAGTCTTATCACACATAAATCAGGAGAGCCTGGAACAACCAGTAGCTTTCATTAACAGGAGGCTACTGATATGTGCGAATGAAAGTGAGGCCTTTACTGTGTTCTCGGCACTGAAGAAGCTGAGACATACCTTTTTGCGTCTCACATCCGGGTTCAGACAGGCCACAGACCCGTCGGATGGCTCATGCAAATGAGGGGTGAAATCCCAAACTGTTGAGGTGGTCCATCTCCCTACAGGGAATGGACTTTATGGTGGAACATCGTCTTGAGTCAGATCACACCAATGCTGATGGTCTATACAGGTTCTTCTGCATTAGCGAAGAGAACTCACAAGGGGTTGGGTAGTTCTCTGCACTTTCAGCAGGGAGGGACCTGTGTTAGATTTGGCAACTGTATGTTTTCCTCCTCCATTTTTCCTGACCTCGTTTTAGCTGAACTTAGGACTCCGAGCACTTTACCACTGTTAACCAGTGCTAAATCGCATGTGCTTTCTCCTCTAAACATGGTAATACTAACTCATACCCAGTTTTCATATTTAATATACTTATAAGTCCCTTGTAAAGGGCATTACATGTGCCCAGGGCCTGTAAATAAAACGCTACTAGTGGGTCTGCAGCACTGATTTTTCCCCCCCTCCTAAGTAGCCCTCTAAACACAGCTCAGGCCTGCCATTGCAGAGCCTGTACATGCAGTTTTAAACTGCCATTTTGACCTGGCAAAATAAACCTTTTACAGTAACTGTTGACTGATGTGGTTCAACAGTCCCAGGGTGCACAGCCGGTTCTGTATTTCTTAGAGGCCTACTGTGTTTTCTCCCTTATGTAAGCCCAACTGCAAGTAATAGCCAGCATTTGCATTGCACATGTTACAAAAGAACACGCTTGTTTTTTTGCTACATGTTTATTTTACAAATAGGCTGCACATGTTTTTGTTGTTTAGTTCTTCTGCTGGGATTCAGAGGGAGCATTTAATACAATGTCAAAAAACACTGTGCTCTGTTTTATCTGTCGTCGGTTACTAACACCTAGACATAATAGAGAAATCCAGCTACTGTTTTTGTTCATGCAGTTCTTATCATATAAGCTGAGATTTGTAATTTTAAAAACTGTGAGTACACATTCTCACTGAGCAAAGGTCCCGAGATGAGAGAAAGATCCATTGCCTGAGATGTAGAACTACCTATGTATGCAAGTTATAGGGTCCACCACTAATCCCAGAGATCTATAAAATAACCCTATATGTCTATAGTGAAGGTAGGCTTAGGAAAATCTGTCTTTCAATATGACAGGACTTTTCATTGTGTACAGTCTGTTGACTATGATAATCACATTTCTGACATGTATATGTCTTTTAATTGCAGCGCAGTTATTAGAAAATAGAGCACAAAAGTTTCAATAAATATTGTAAGCTTTTTTTGTGCCCGTTTTTCTGTTTATTGTGGCTATGTATGAGTTAGAGACTAAAGTTTATGGCCTGCTACCGCGATCTCTGAGAGGGTCTAGAGTGTTGTGTTCTGGGGAGCCAATTTGCTTGTTTCTCTGGAAAGGTTAGAAGAGCAAGGCACCATGAGCTTAACTGGATTTGGGCCAATAAGTACTGATGTAGTATGGTGACTAAGTTCCTACATACTGATGTTCTGTGGTCCCAGGCATAGCTATGTTTTATAAGCTCAATCCCTGCAACAAGCCTTTGAGAGAGCTCGTCAGCTCATGTAACTCCAAGTACACTGAATAATCATTTTCATTATCAGTCCTGTCCATATTACTCCAAACTTAAACAAGATGAACCATAGACATTCAAATCTTCCATATTTTATTTGTGTTGTGATGTTTTTAACAACATGACATTCTTCAATAGTTTATCCCGTTGCTATTAACAGTGCAAGTTTTCATCTATAATGCAAGTGAACCCAATGCATTTCGAGAATGATCTCTTCCTCAGGGGTAACTATAGCATAACAAATTGAGGAAAGAGTCCTATTATAAGCAACATGATTAAGTCATGTTTCCCCTTGATGGTTGACACTGAATGTAACTTGACATGCTACTATACACATGTTATTGCCTGAATAATGCCCCCAGTAACAACAACAAATTCAACACTGCAAAAAAAATGAACCCCTTTGCTGCTAGGCCTTCCCCTACCCCCCATACTAAGCCTTATTTTGGCTCTTTGAGGTAGTTCGTGCTTAGGCCCCTGTAACGTTTCTGTCCACATAAGGTATCCACACCAAATCTGCGTCCTTTTCTTCCAACATCCTGAGGATTCTAACAGTACCCAGGGTTTGTGGGTTCTTTTAGAGGGGGCCAAGAAATTAGCCAAAATACAACAACATTTTGGTTTTTGGGGGAAAAATGGAGAAAAGTGCTGCAGAAGAAAGCGTCTGTGTTTTCCCTGCCAATGGTATCCACGAAGGATTTGCGGTGCTAAAATCACCATCTTCCCAGCATTCAGGAACAGGCAGACTTTTGCCAGAAAACCAAAAAGTTCTACACAGTTTTGGCATTTCACTGGGAGATAGCCTATTTTTCCTATTTTTTGTGCTTTCAATCTCTTTCCAGTTAGTGGTAGAAATGGGCCTGAAACCAATAATGGCTATACATTTCTGAAACATAGACAACATTGTGAATTCAGCAAGGGGTCATTTGTGAAGACACTTCAAGGTTTTCTTATAGAAATTAGCATTTGAAATAAAAACATGTCAAAATTGATTTAAAAAAACAGCCATTTGTGCCAACATTTCTCAAAAAATAAAAAAATAAAATTATGGATTTAGGCCCAGATCTCTGTACTTGGGTGAATGTATGACATTGTTCTGCATTCTGTCCATCAATTGTTCTTTTTACATTTGTCACCACGAGTGGGACAGGTATGTCCAGACGTGGGTCCCGTGCTCTACATGCCACTGGAGTCAAGGTAACCTGGCTGATGAGGGGTGAAACCCCAAAACCGGTCATAGGATGCTTGTTTCCAGTCCAGAGAGGACCTGGCCTGGCAGTTCGGGCTGGACTGTTCCCATTGGGCGCAGGGTCACGACTGATTTGCATATGGCTGGGTTCAAACTGGAATGGCATGGGGAGTAAACAAATGATGGATTTAGGCCCAGATCACTGTACTGGGGTGAATGCATGATATTGTTCTGCATTCTGTCCATCAATCGCTCTTTTTGCATTTGTCACCCCGAGTGGGACGGGTTTGCCAAGACGTGGGTCCCGTGCTCTCCATGCCACTGCAGTCAAGCTATCCTGGCTGATTAGGGGGGAAACCCCAAAACCGGTCCTAGGATCCTTGTTTCCATTCCAGGGAGGACCTGGCCTGGCAGTTCGGGCTGGACTTTTGCCATTGGGCGCATGGTCAAGACTGATTTGCATATGTCTGGGTTCAAACTGGAATGGCATGGAGAGCAAACAAATGATGGATTTAGGCCCAGATCGCTGTACTGGGGTGAATGTATGACATTGTTCTGCATTCTGTCAATCAACCATTCTTTTTGTATTTGTGGCTCCGAGTGGTACGGGTTTGCCCAGACGTGGGTCCCGAGCGCTCCATGCCACTGGAGTCAAGCTTAACTGGCTGATGAGTGGTGAAACCACGAAACGGTCCTAGGATGCTTGTTTCCAGTCCAGGCAGGACCTGGCCTGTCAGTTCGGGCTGGACTATTCCCATTGGGCGCAGGGTCAAGACTGATTTGCATATGGCTGAGCTCAAACTGGAATGGCATGGGGAGCACAAAATTGATGGATGTAGGCCCTGATCTCTGTACTGGGGTGAAGGTATGACATTGTTCTGCATTCTGTCCATTAATTGTTCTTTTTGCATTTGTCACCCCGAGTGGGACAGGTATGCTGAGACGTGGGTCCTGTGCCCTCCATGCCACTCGAGTCAAGCTATCCTGGCTGATGAAGGGTGAAACTCCAAACCGGTCATAGGATCCTTCTTTCCAGTCCACTAGAGTACCCGGGCTGGCAGTTCGAGCTGGTCTGTTCCCACTGGGGGCAGGGTCAAGACAGATTTGCATATGGCTGGGTTCAAACTGGAAGGGCATGGGGAGCAAACAAATGATGGATTTAGGCGCAGATCTCTGTACTGGGGTGAATTTTTGACATTGTTCTGCATTCTGTCCATCAATCGTTCTTTTTACATTTGTCACCCCGAGTGGGACGGGTCTGCCCAGACGTGGGTCGCGTGCTCTCGGTGCCACTGTAGTCAAGCTATCCTGGCTGATGAGGGGTGAAACCCCGAAACCGGTCCTAGGATGCTTTTTTTCTTTCCAAGGAGGACCTGGACTGTCAGTTTGGGCTGGACTGTTCCTATTGGGCGCAAGTTCAAGACTGATTTGCATATGGCTGAGCTCAAACTGGAATGGCATGGGGAGCACAACATTGATGGAATTAGGCCCAGATCTCTGTTCTGGGGTGAATGTATGACATTTTCCTGCATTCTGTCCATCTGTTGTTCATTTTGCATTTGTCACCCCGAGATGGACACGAATGCCCAGACTTGGGTCCTGTGCTCTCCATGCCACTGGAGTCAGGCTATACTGGCTGATGAGGGGGGAAACCCCGAAACCGGTCCTAGGATCCTTGTTTCCAGTCCAGGGAAGACCTGGCTTGGCAGTTCGTGCTGGGCTGTTCCCATTGGGTGCAGGGTAAAGAATGATTTGCATATTGCTGGTGTTAGACCTGGCATCCTTGGCGTGGTTTCCCCTGACTTTTTGCCTCTACCTCCTGTATTTTTGACACTGTGCTGGGATTCGTTTTTGCTGGTTTAGATGCTTTGGGCACTTTGCCACTGCTGATCAGTGCCAAAGTGCAAGTGATCCCTGGTTAAATTGTTATTGTGATTGGCTATCCATGATTGGTATATTTGCTTTACCAGTAAGTCCCTAGTAAAGTGCACTGAGTGTGCCAGGGCTGGTGATTCAAATGCTACTAGTGGGCCTGCAGCACTGATTGTGCCACCCACAGGAGTAGCCCTAAGATGGTGTCTCAGGCCTGCCACTGCAGTGCCTGTGCGCAGTTTGTGAACTGCCATGTTGGCCCGGCCAGTGTACACACTTGCCAGGCCTAACCCTCGCCTTTTCTTACACATTGGACACCCCTATGGTAGGCCCAAGGTACCCCCCTGGGCAGGGGGCAGTGTATGTAAAAGGTAGGACATGTACTAGTGTGGGTAACATGTCCTGATAGTGAAATACTGCCAATTTCGTTTTTCACTATTGAAAGGCTATCTTGCCCATGGGATAACATGGGGAATGCTGTGTAACATGGTTACCTGCATATCTTCCCATAGCAGCAAAATAGAAAGTTGGAATCTGGTACCCCTGAACTCAGAATTTAATTACACATCTTTTAGTGAAGATGGTTTTTAAATTCTAAGTTTGGAAATAGCACTTTTAGAAAGTGGCTATTTTCTTGTTCAACCTTTCTGTGTGCCTCTGCCTGTTTGTGAATTGACTTTCTGGTTTGTGAGTGACAGGGGCTGGGGGTGGCTGCAGGAGGCTGGGTGAGTCAGCACTGGGCTGAATAGACCTATCTACATGTAGAGTGGTGGGAGGAGAGCACCCGGGTCTGAATAGGGCTGTGCCTGCCTTCCACAATGCTGGCTCCACCTCCTGCGGTGTGTCTGATGACCCTGGCCCACACTCACAAAGGAAGGAGAGGTGCCCTGGCAGAATGCACCCTGAACTGGTTTGGACTGGGTCCAGGACCCCTCCCACATGGAGAACAAAGACTTTTGGGGTATAAATACTAGAGCTGAAACCCCTGAACTTTAGACTACTTTTGGAATCAAGAGGAATCCCTGCCAAAGAAGATCAGCTGAATAGACTGAGGAGAAGTACTGCCCAAGTGTGTCTAGGGCTGGCCTGCAGTTTGCTGTTTCTACTGAGGAGATATCTAAAGGACTTTGCTGTGTGCTGTGTCCCCCTGCTTGAAGAAGGACTTTGCTGAGTGCTGTGTCCACCTGAAGAAAAGTCTCCAAGGGCCTGAGAAGAGCTGGCCTCCTGTTTCTGAAGTCCCAGGCACAAAAGGACTTCACCCCCAGCCTCACTGAACTTCCTTGCTGGGAGTTCCAGTCTGCCAGGAGGGCCTGTAACTGTGTGTGAGGTGTCTCTTGCTGTTGGGAGCTGGAAGCGCGACGCAACGAGAGAAGCGTGACGTTGCCGCAGCAGCCGCTGTCGCATCATCGAGAAGCGTGTCGCCGCTGTTCGCCGCCGCAACACCGGAGAAGCATGTCGCCGTCACAGAGGGTGTCGACGCATCACCGGAGAAGCGTGTCGCAGGGCCGTCGCATCGCTGAGGAAGCGCACTGCCGCTGATCGCCGTCGCATCACCGGAGAAGCGTGTCGACGTCACTGAGGGTGTCGTCGCAACACCGGAGAAGCATGTCGCAGGGCCCGTCGTGGCTCAGAAGTTCACAGAGTTCGCCGCATGGCCGTCGGGCGTGCATGCATCGCATCTACAGTGTCGCATCGCAACAAAGACGCCATTTCATCGCATCGCACCGGATCAGCGCAACGCATCAAGGCGCCATTTTGTCGCACCGGAACCGGAGCGCAGGAAGAACCGACGCATCGCCTTCACTGTGCCCCTTTTGCTTGTTTTGCGTTACGCCTCCCAGGTACTTTGAGACTGAAAGTGTCGCATTTGAGATCTACAAGTTTATTTTTGCAACAACCCTTTTTAAAGACATTCTACTGAGTTTTGTATGTTGGATTTTTGTCGTTTTGGTCTTGTTTAAGTTTAGTAAAGATATTTTATTTTTCTAAACTGGTGTAGTGTCCATTTGTGGTGTTTTAACTGTGTTACTGTGAGTGTTGGTACAAATACTTTACACATTGCCTTTGGGATAAGCCTGTCTGCTCGTGCCAAGCTACCAAGGGGTGAGCAGGGGTTATCTAAAGTGTGTATCCCCCTTACCCTGACTAGAAGCAAGGGTCCCTATTTGGACAAAGGTACCTACCTCTGCCAACTAGAGACCCCCAGTTCTAACATTGGTGGTCAGCGGTGAGGATTTGAACTTGTATTTGTACTTGACCCACAGTAATTGGTGTACATCACTATATTAGTGCAGACCACTACGCAACCACATACTGTGTTCTTTTTGGTTTCTATTTTTGAGTAACTCTTAAAGAAAGCATCATGTCTCAGAAGGGGAATGCAGCAAGTGAAAAGGCAGAATTGGAGTTCTACATTGAGGATTTGTATTCCTACAAGGTAGACCAGCTTAAACAATTCTGCAAAGATTTGGGATGTTTCACAAGGAGTAGCGCTAAGAAGGATGAGCTACAAAAGGCCTTAAAAGCCTGGTGGGAGGCCAAAGGAGCTGCAGGAGGAGATGATGCAAATGAGGAGGTGGATGACCAGGGGAATGGGTTTGGGCCACAGGATTTGCCTGTGCCAGGAGCAGCCCCCAGGGCTGTCAGCATCCATTCCGCAGGAAGTCTCTCCCGGGAAGAGCGGGAAGAGAACCAAAGGATCAGAGAACATGAGCTGGAAGTCATGAGGCTCAAGATGAAGCAATTGGAAATGGAAAAAGAAATCCAGCACAGGGCAGAGGAGAGGGCTCGTGCCTTGGAGGAAAAGAAATTACTGTTGGCTCATGAGTTGAGCATGAGGGAGCTGGACCTGAAGGCCAAACAATTGGAGTCCAGCTCAAATGGTGGCAGCGCACAGCCAGTGCAAGGGGGTAAAGTATACATACCCAAGGATATAGTGCAGAATTTCCTGAAGGGACAAGATATTTTTGCATGGTTTGAGTCATATGAGATGTCTTTGAGGATGCATGAGGTGCCTGAAAAGAGCTGGGGGGGCGGGCCTGTGGAAGCATTTTGAGGCGTCAGGGACCGCAGTTTTGACACCTTTAGAGAAGGAGGGTGCCCTGACTTATGCCAAAATGAAGGAGGCTTTATGCCTCAAGTATGGGCTTACCCCAGAACAGTATAGAGTGAGGTTCAGGAACTCAAAGAAGAATGATTCAGACACTTGGGTTGAATGTGTGAGAGTGTACACCCGCGCATTGGAAGGTTGGATGAAGGGCAGCAAAGTTACTGATTATGAGGGGTTGTGCCATCTAATTAGTTGGGAACACTTGAGCAGTCTATGTGTTCCAGAGCTGCGCCAGCATCTTTTGGATAGTAAGTTAACTAATCCTAGTGAGCTTGCTAAGGAGGCGGACCGCTGGACCAGCACCAGGGTCCATAAGGGGATTGTGGGTACCACAGCCAAAGGTGGGCAGGGTCCCCAGCAGAAGAGTGGGGGGACAAAGGTAATCAAAAGGAGTTCTCTAAAGGGCCCCAAAATAATGCTGAGGGAAAGGAGTCCCAGCCCCCCCAACCTAAGACGTCACAGCCCCCTAAGGGCGGGCGTAACTTACAGGGTCCCCCCAGGTGTTACCACTGTGGTGAGAGAGGCCACATAGCCCCTAAGTGCCCCAAGAAGTCCCAAGCACCCACTGGTGCTCCGTCACCGGGTTTAGTGAGTGTAGCTTTGGGAGAGGAATTAGTTTCCAGTGGGGAGGAGGAGCAAGCAGTCATGACCCTTGTCTCGCTATTAGACAGAGAAATGGTCCAGGAGTCCTACTTGCCTGAGAACACTAAAAAGTACAGGCAGTGGGTGACCATCAATGAGAGGAGGATGGAAGCTCTGAGAGACACAGGAGCCAGCGTGACATCCGTGAGGTGTCAGTGGGTGTCTGAGGAGCAGGGCATTCCTGATGCACTTCACCCTGTAGTTGCAGCGGACAACTCCGTGCGCCTCTGCAAAGTGGCGCAAGTTCCCTTTGAGTGGGGGGGTCTCAGGTTCCTTGAAGGTCGTGGTTAGTCCATCCATGCCTGTAGACTAACTACTAGGAAATGACCTGGAGAGTTCCCCATGGAGGGAGGTGGAATGCCAGGCTCATTTGAAGATGTTGGGTCTGCCTGAGTGGGTTTGGGTGACCACTCGGTCAATGGCAGCCAGTTGGGGTAACCAAGCGGACCTGGAGCCTGAAACAGTGGTCCAGGTACCTGCCAGAAAGAGGAAGGGCAGGGGGTGTGGGAAACCAGCCCCCACAATTCCCACGGTCCAGGCGGAGGCAGAACCTGAGGGGGATGCCCTGGAACCTACAGGGGAACAGATAGCCGAACTGGGAGACCTGCCTGAGCTGACCCATTGGCAGCAAGAAGGAGGTCCCTCCAGGGAGGAGTTCTGCAAGGCGCAGAGAGAATGCCCTTCTCTCATTGGTATGAGGAAACAGGCCGCAGACCAGGCAGCAGGTGGCGAGTCCAAGAATCATCTCATTTACTGGGAGGATGGGTTACTCTATAGTGAGCCTAAGGTCGCTGAGCCCGGTGCAGCCCATGTGCTGGTGGTACCCGAGCGCTTCAGGACCTTCCTAATGGGTCTGGCTCATGACGTGCCTCTCGCAGGTCATCTGGGGCATGACAAGACCTACCAAAGGCTTGTCACCCACTTTTACTGGCCCCAGATGAAGACGCACGTTGGTACACACTGTATGACTTGCCAGGCAAGTGGCAAGAGTGGAGGGAAGTGTAAGGCTCCCCTCCAACCCTTTCCAGTGGTGAGCACCCCTTTCGAGCGGGTGGGCATCAACATTGTGGGGCCTCTGGAACCCAAGACAGCCTTAGGCAACAAGTTTATCTTGGTCTTGGTGGACCATGCCACCCGGTACCCGGAAGCTGTCCCTCTCCGGACAATCACTGCCCCCGTGGTGGGCCGTGCATTGATTGGGATCTTTTCCCGTGTGGGGTTCCCCAGAGAGGTGGTCTCCGACCGGGATACCAACTTCATCTCGAAGTACATGAAGTCTTTGTGGGAGGAGTGTGGGGTAACTTACAAGTTTACAACTCCTTACCACCCTCAAGGGAATGGGTTGGTTGAGAGATTCAACCGAACCCTGAAAGACATGATAATGGGCCTAGCGGAGCCCATGAGACGGAAGTGGGACGTCTTCTTACCATGCCTGTTGTTTGTCTACAGGGAGGTGCCCCAGAAGTCCTTAGGGTTCAGTCCCTTTGAACTCCTGTATGGCCACCCTGTTGGAGGACCGCTCAGTCTGGTGAAGGAGGGTTGGGAGAAATCCCCTGGTAAGACCCCCCAGGATGTGTTCAGCTATGTGCTGGCCTTCCGCAACCAGACTCAATGCTTCAGGAAACTCACTCAGGCGAACCTGGAAGCTAGGCAGGAAGAAATGAAAAGTTGGTACGACCAGAATGCCACTCTGGTCGAATTTCAACCTGGGCAGAAGGTGTGGATGATGGCGCCAGTGGAGCCTTGCGCACTCCAAGACAAGTGGACTGGGCCATATGAGGTGGTGGAGCGCAAGAGCGATGTAACCTATCTGGTTGACTTGCCGTCTCCCAGGAACCCTTTGAGGGTCCTACATGTGAACCGCCTCAAGCCACACTTTGAGAGGTCTGATGTGACAATGCTCCTTGCCACAGATGATGGGATGGAGGAGGAAAGTGACCCTCTTCCTGACCTCCTGTCAGCAGAGGAGCAAAATGGGTCAGTGGATGGGGTAAACCTCTCTCCCACACTGACCCCAGAACAGCAGAGGGACTGTCGCCATGTGTTGGGTCAGTTCGCCTCCCTGTTCTCCCTGACACCAGGAGTCATCAATTTGTGCGTCCATGATGTGGACACTGGGGACAGCCTACCTGTGAAGCAGAAATTTTACAGGGTAGCTGACAAGGTCAGGGCCAGCATCAAGGAAGAAGTTTCCAAGATGTTGGCGCTAGGGGTGATTGAGCCCTCAAGCAGCCCGTGGGCTAGCCCAGTGGTCTTAGTACCAAAGGCTGCCTCACACGGTGCCACTCCAGAACTCAGGTTTTGTGTGGACTACCGTGGGCTCAATGCGGTCACCAAAACTGACGCACACCCCATCCCCAGAGCTGATGAGCTCGTGGATCGGTTAGGCGCTGCCCAGTACCTCAGTACGCTTGATTTAACTTCTGGGTACTGGCAGATTGCCTTAACTGAGGGGGCCAAGGAGAGGTCAGCGTTTCAACGCCAGAGGGGCACTTCCAGTTCCGTGTCATGCCCTTTGGGTTGAAGAACGCCCCTGCCACGTTCCAGAGACTGGTCAACCAGGTACTGTCCGGGCTGGAGGAATTCAGCGCCACATACCTGGATGACATTGCTGTGTTCAGCTCCAGTTGGGAAGAACATTTGCAACACCTCTGCGAAGTGTTGAAGGCTCTGCAAAGGGCAGGCCTCACTATCAAGGCCAGCAAGTGCCAGATAGGGCAGGGATCTGTGGTGTATTTGGGACACCAGGTAGGGAGCGGCCAGGTGGCGCCCCTCCAAGCGAAGATTGATACCATTCTGGCTTAGGAGCCCCCCAAGACCCAGACAGAGGTGAGAGCCTTTTTAGGACTCACCGGGTATTATCGCCGATTTGTCAAGGGGTATGGCACCATTGTTGCCCCCTTGACAGAGCTGACTTCAAGGAAGCATCCCAGGAAGGTGATCTGGACCGATGCCTGCCAGACCGCGTTTGATGCCCTGAAAGCTGCCATGTGCACGGCACCCGTGCTCAAGGCGCCTGATTTCTCCAAAGAGTTTGTGTGTGCAGACAGATGCTTCAGAGCATGGAGTGGGAGCAGTACTCTCACAACTGAACGACGAGGGCTTGGACCAACCCGTAGCTTTCCTTAGCAGGAGGCTACTTCCCAGGGAACAGAGGTGGAGTGCAATTGAAAGGGAAGCTTTTGCTGTGGTCTGGGCACTGAAGAAGCTAAGGCCCTACTTGTTTGGGACTCACTTCCGGGTTCAAACAGACCACAGGCCCCTCAGATGGTTACTGCAGATGAGGGGTGAGAACCCAAAACTGTTGAGGGGGTCCATCTCCCTACAGGGAATGGACTTTACGGTGGAACACCGCCCTGGTACAGAACACGCCAATGCTGATGGTCTGTCGAGGTTCTTCCGCCTTAGTGATGAGAACTCCCCAGGGGATGGGTAGTTCTCCCCACTTTTCAGCTGGAGGGGACACGTGTTAGACCTGGCATCCTTGGCGTGGTTTCCCCTGACTTTTTGCCTCTACCTCCTGTATTTTTGACACTGTGCTGGGATTAGTTTTTGCTGGTTTAGATGCTTTGGGCACTTTGCCACTGCTGATCAGTGCCAAAGTGCAAGTGATCCCTGGTTAAATTGTTATTGTGATTGGCTATCCATGATTGGTATATTTGCTTTACCAGTAAGTCCCTAGTAAAGTGCACTGAGTGTGCCAGGGCTGGTGATTCAAATGCTACTAGTGGGCCTGCAGCACTGATTGTGCCACCCACAGGAGTAGCCCTAAGATGGTGTCTCAGGCCTGCCACTGCCGTGCCTGTGCGCAGTTTGTGAACTGCCATGTTGTCCTGGCCAGTGTACACACTTGCCAGGCATAACCCTTCCCTTTTCTTACACATTGGACACCCCTATGGTAGGCCCAAGGTACCCCCCTGGGCAGGGTGCAGTGTATGTAAAAGGTAGGACATGTACTAGTGTGGGTAACATGTCCTGATAGTGAAATACTGCCAATTTCGTTTTTCACTATTGAAAGGCTATCTTGCCCATAGGATAACATGGGGAATGCTGTGTAACATGGTTACCTGCATATCTTCCCATCGCAGCAAGATATAAAGTTGGAATCTGGTACCCCTGAACTCAGAATTTAATTACACATCTTTTAGTGAAGATGGTTTTTAAATTCTAAGTTTGGAAATAGCACTTTTAGAAAGTGGCTATTTTCTTGTTCAACCTTTCTGTGTGCCTCTGCCTGTTTGTGAATTGACTGTCTGGTTTGTGAGTGACAGGTGCTGGGGGTGGCTGCAGGAGGCTGGGTGAGTCAGTACTAGGCTGAATAGACCTATCTACATGTAGAGTGGTGGGAGGAGAGCACCTGGGTCTGAATAGGGCTGTGCCTGCCTTCCACAATGCTGGCTCCACCTCTTGCGGTGTGTCTGATGACCCTGGCCCACACTCACAAAGGAAGGAGAGGTGCCCTGGCAGAATGCACCCTGAACTGGTTTGGACTGGGTCCAGGACCCCTCCCACATGGAGAACAAAGACTTTTGGGGTATAAATACTAGAGCTGAAACCCCTGCACTTTAGACTACTTTTGGAATCAAGAGGAATCCCTGCCAAAGAAGATCAGCTGAATAGACTGAGGAGAAGTACTGCCCAAGTGTGTCTAGGGCTGGCCTGCAGTTTGCTGTTTCTACTGAGGAGAGATCTAAAAGACTTTGCTGTGTGCTGTGTCCCCCTGCTTGAAGAAGGACTTTGCTGAGTGCTGTGTCCACCTAAAGAAAAGTCTCCAAGGGCCTGAGAAGAGCTGGACTCCTGTTTCTGAAGTCCCAGGCACAAAAGGACTTCACCCCCAGCCTCCCTGAACTTTCTTGCTGGGAGTTCCAGTCTGCCATGAGGGCCTGTAACTGTGCTTGAGGCCTCTCTTGCTGTTGGGAGCTGGGAGCGCGATGCAACGTGAGAAGCGTGACGCCGCCGCAGCAGCCGCTGTCGCATCATCGAGAAGCGTGTCGCCGCTGCCGCTGTTCGCCGCCGCAACACCGGAGAAGCGTGTCGCTGTCACTGAGGGTGTCATCGCATCACCAGAGAAGAGTGTCGCAGGGCCGTCGCATCGCTGAGGAAGCGCACCGCCGCTGCATCACCAGAGAAGCGTGTCGCCGTCACCGAGGGTGTCGTCGCAACACCGGAGAAGCGTGTCGCAGGGCCCATCGAGGCTCAGAAGTTCACCGAGTTCGCCGCACGGCCATCGGGTGCGCACGCATCGCATCTACAGTGTCGCATCGCAACAAAGAGGGCCTGTAACTGTGTGTGAGGTGTCTCTTGCTGTTGGGAGCTGGAAGCGCGACGCAACGAGAGAAGCGTGATGCTGCCGCAGCAGCCGCTGTCGCATCATCGAGAAGCGTGTCGCCGCTGCCGCTGTTGCAACACCGGAGAAGCGTGTCGCCGTCACCGAGGGTGTCGTCGCATCACCGGAGAAGCGTGTCGCAGGGCCGTTGCATCGCTGAGGAAGCGCACTGCCGCTGATCGCCGTCGCATCACCGGAGAAGCGTGTCGCCGTCACTGAGGGTGTCGTCGCAACACTGGAGAAGCATGTCGCAGAGCCCGTCGCGGCTCAGAAGTTCACAGAGTTCGCCGCACGGCCGTCGGGCGTGCACGCATCGCATCTACAGTGTCGCATCGCAACAAAGACGCCATTTCATCGCATCGCACCGGATCAGCGCAACGCATCAAGGCGCCATTTTGTCGCACCGGAACCGGAGCGCAGGAAGAACCGACGCATCGCCTTCACTGCGCCCCTTTTCATTGTTTTGCGTTACGCCTCCCAGGTACTTTGAGACTGAAAGTGTCGCATTTGAGATCTACAAGTTTATTTTTGCAACAACCCTTTTTAAAGACATTCTACTGAGTTTTGTATGTTGGATTTTTGTCGTTTTGGTCTTGTTTAAGTTTAGTAAAGATATTTTATTTTTCTAAACTGGTGTAGTGTCCATTTGTGGTGTTTTCACTGTGTTACTGTGAGTGTTGGTACAAATACTTTACACATTGCCTTTGGGATAAGCCTGTCTGCTCATGCCAAGCTACCAAGGGGGTGAGCAGGGATAATCTATAGTGTGTATCCCCCTTACCCTGACTAAAAGCAAGGGTCCCTATTTGGACATAGGTACCTACCTCTGCCAACTAGAGACCCCCAGTTCTAACAGCTGGGTTCAAACTGGAATGGTATGGGGAGCAAACAAATGATGGATTTAGGCCCAGATCGCTGTACGGGGGTGAATGTATGACATTTTCTGCATTCTGTCCATCAATCGTTCTTTTTGGATTTGTCACCCCGAGTGGGACTGGTATGCCCAGAAGTGGGTCCCGTGCTCTCCATGCCACTGGAGTCAAGCTATCCTGGCTGATAAGGGGTGAAACCCCGAAACCGGTCCTAAGATGCTTGTTTCCTGTCAAGGGAGGACCTGGCCTGGCAGTTCGGGCTGGACTGTTGCCATTGGGTGCAGGGTCAAGACTGATTTGCATATGGCTGAGTTCAAACTGGAATGGCATGGGGAGCAAACAAATGATGGATTTAGGCCCAGATCTCTGTACTGGAGTGAATGTATGACATTGTTCTGCATTCTGTCCGTCTATCCTTCTTTTTACATTTGTCACCCCGAGTGGGACGGGTTTGCCCAGATGTGGTTCCCGTGCTCTCCATGCCACTGGAGTCAAGCTAACATGAATGATGAGGGGTGAAATACGAAAACCGGTCCTAGGATGCTTTTTTCCAGTCCAGGGAGGACCTGGCCTGGCAGTTCGGGCTGGACTGTCCCCATTGGTTGCAGGGTCGAGACTGATTTGCATATGGCTGGGTTCAAACTGGAATGGTATGGGGAGCAAAAAAATGATGGATTTAGGCCCAGATCTCTGGACTGTGGTGAATGTTTGAGATTGTTTTGCATTCTATCCATCAATTATTCTTTTTACATTTGTCACCCCGAGTGGGATGGGTATGCCCAGACATGGGTCCCGTTCTCTCCATGACACTGGAGTCAAGCTATCCTGGCTGATGAGGGGTAGAACCCTGAAACCGGTCCTATAATAATTGTTTCCAGTCCAGGGAGGACCTGGCCTGGTAGTTCGGGCTGGACTGTTCCCATTGGGCGCAGGGTCAAGACTGATTTGCATATGGCTGGGTTCCAACTGGAATGGCATGGGGAGTAAAAAAACTGATGGATTTAGGCCCAGATCTCTATACTGGGGTTAATGTATGACATTGCTCTGCATTCTGTCCATCAATTGTTAATTTTGCAGTTGTCACCCCCGAGTGGGACAGGTAATGCTCAGTCCTAGGATGCTTGTTTCCATTCCAGGGAGAACCTGGCCTGGCAGTTCGGGATGGACTGTTCCCATTGGGCGCTGGGTCAAGACTGATTTGCATGTGGCTGGGTTCCAACTTGAATGGCATGGGGAGCAAAAAAAAGATGGATTTAGGCCCAGATATCTGTTCTGTGGTGAATGTATGACATTGTTCTGCATTCTGGCCATCAATCGTTCTTTTTACATTTGTCACCCCGAGTGGGACGGGTTTGCCCAGACGTGGGTCCGGTGCTCTCCGTGCCACTGGAGTCAAAAGATCCTGGCTGATGAGGGGTGGAACCCCGAAACCAGTCCTAGGATGCTGGTTTCCAGTCCAAGGAGGACCTGAACGGTCAGCTTGGGCTGGACTGTTCCCATTGGGTGCAGGGACAAGACTGATTTGCATATGGCTGAGCTCAAACTGGAATGTCATGGGGAGCACAACATTGATGGATTTAGGCCCAGATCTCTGTACTGGGGTGAATGTATGACATTGTTCTGCATTCTGTCCATCTATTGTTCATTTTGCATTTGTCACCCCGAGATGGACACGTATGCACAGACGTGGGTCCCGTGCTCTCCATGCCACCGGAGTCAAGTTATACTGGCTGATGAGGGGGGAAACCCCGAAACCGGTCCTAGTATCCTTGTTTCCAGTTCAGTGAGGACCTGGCTTGGCAGTTTGTGCTGGGCTGTTCCCATTGGGTGCAGGGTCAAGACTGATTTGCATATGGCTGGTTCCAAACTGGAATGGCATGGGGAGCAAACAAATGATGGATTTGGGCCCATATCGCTGTACGGGGGTGAATGTATGACATTTTTCTGCATTCTGTCCATCAATCGTTCTTTTTGGATTTGTCACCCTGAGTGGGACGGGTTTGCCCAGATGTGGGTCCTGTGCTCTCCATGCCACTGGAGTCGGGCTATCCAGGCTGATGAGGGGTGATACCCCAAAACCGGTCCTATGATGCTTTTTTCCAGTCCAGGGAGGACCTAGCCTGGCAGTTCGGGGTGGACTGTTACTATTGTGCGCAGGGTCAAGACTGATTTGCATATGGCTGGGTTCCAACTGGAATGGCATGGGGAGCAAAAAAAGATGGATGTAGGCCAAGATATCTGTACTGTGGTGAATGTATGACATTGTTCTGCATTCTGTCCATTAATCGTTATTTTTGCATTTGTCTCCCCGAGTGGGACAGGTAAGACTAGACGTGGGTCCCGTGCTCTCCATGTCACTGGAGTCAAGAAATCCTGGCTGATGAGGGGCGAAACCAGTCCTAGGATGCTTGTTTCCAGTTCAAGGAGGACTCGGCCCGTCAGCTTGGGCTGGACTGTTCCCATTGGGCGAAGGGTCAATACTGATTTGCATATGGCTGAGCTCAATCTGGAATGGCATGGGGAGCCCAAAATTTATGGATTTAGGCCCAGATCTCTGTACTGGGGTGAATGCATGACATTGTTCTGCATTCTGTCCATCTATTGTTCATTTTGCATTTGTCACTCCGAGAGGAACACGTATGCCCAGACGTGGGTCCCGTGCTCTCCATGTCACTGGAGTCAAGCTATACTGGCTGATGAGGAGGGAATCCCCAAAACTGGTCCTAGGATGCTTGTTTCCTGTCCAGGGAGGATCTGGCCTGGCAGTTCAGGCTGGACTGTTCCCATTGGGCACAGGGTCAAGACTGCTTTGCATATGGCTGAGCTTAAACTGGAATGTCATGGGGAGCCAACATATGATGGATTTAGGCCCAGATCTCTGTACTGGGTTGAATGTATGACATTGTTCTGCATTCTGTCCAGCAATCGTTCTTTTTACATTTGTCAACCCGGGTGGGACGGGTTTGCCCAGACGTGGGTCCCATGCTCTCCATGCCACTGGAGTCAAGCTATCCTGGCTGATGAGGGGGGAAACCCCGAAACCGGTACTAGGATGCTTGTTTCCATTCCAGTGAGGACCTGGCCAGGCAGTTCGGCCTGGACTGTTCCCATTGTGCACAGGGTCAAGACTGATTTGTATATGGCTGGCTTCAAACTGGAATTGCTTGGGGAGCCAACAAATGATGGATTTAGGCCCAGATCTCTGTACTGGGATGAATGTATGACATTGTTCTGCATTCTGTTCATCAATCGTTCATTTTACATTTGTCACCCCGAGTGGGACGGGTTTGCCCAGACGTGGGTCCCGTGCTCTCCATGCCACTGGAGTGAAGCTATCCTGGCTGATGAGGGGTGAAACCCCGAAGCCAGTCCTAAAATGCTTGTTTTCAGTCCAAGGAGGACCTGGCCTGTCAGCTTGGACTGGACTGTTCCCATTGGGCGCAGGGTCAAGACTGATTTGCATATGGCTGAGCTCAAACTGGAATGGCATGGGGAGCACAAAAATTATGGATTTAGGCCCAGATCTCTGTACTGGGGTGAATGTATGACATTGTTCTGCATTCTGTCCATCTATTGTTCATTTTGCATTTGTCACCCCGAGTGGGACACATATGCCCAGCCGTGGGTCCCGTGCTCTCCATGCCTCTGGAGTCAAGCTATACTGGCAAAGGAAGAGGGAAACCCTGAAATTGGCCCTAGGATGCTTGTTTCCAGTCCAGGGTGGATCTGGCCTGGCAGTTCGGGCTGGACTGTTCCCAGTGGGCGCACGGTCAAGACTGCTTTGCATATGGCTGAGTTCAAACTGGAATGGCATGGGGAGCACAACATTGATTGGTTTGGGGCCAGATCTCTGTACTGGGGTGAATGTATGACATTGTTCTGCTTTCTGTCCATCAATTGTTCTTTTTGCATTTGTCACCCCGTGTGGACAGGTATACCCAGACGTGGTTACTGTGCTCTCCATTCCACTGGAGTCAAGCTATTCTGGCTGATAATGGGTGAAAGCCTCAAGCCGGTCTTAGGATGCTTGTTTCCATTCCAGGGAGGGCGTGGCCTGGCAGTTCGGGCTGGACTGTTCCCATTGGGCGCAGGGTCAAGACTGATTTCCTTATGGCTGGGTTCAAACTGGAATGGCGTCGGGAGCAAAAATAAGATGGATTTAGGCCCAGATATCTGTTCTGTGGTGAATGTATAACATTGTTCTGCATTATGTCCATCAATCGTTATTTTTGCATTTGTCACCCCGAGTGGGACAGGTAAGCCTAAACGTGGGTCCCGTGCTCTCCATGCCACTGGAGTCAAGTTATCCTGGCTGATGTGGGGTGAAACCCCGAAACCGGTCCTAGGATGCTTGTTTCCAGTCCAGGGAGGATCTGGCCTTGCAGTTCGGGCTGGACTGTTCCCATTGAGTGCAGGGTCGAGACTGATTTGCATATGGCTGGGTTCAAACTGGAATGGCATGGGGAGCAAAAAATGATGGATTTAGGCCCAGATCTCTGTACTGGGGTGAATGTATGACATTGTTCTGCATTCTGTCCGTCTATCTTTCTTTTTAAATTTTCACCCCGAGTGGGACGTGTTTGCCCAGATGTGGTTCCCGTGCTCTCCATGCCACTGGGGTCAAGCTATCCTGAATGATGAGGGGTGAAACACCGAAACCGGTCCTAGGATGCTTTTTTCCAGTCCAGGGAGGACGTGGCCTGGCAGTTCGGGCTGGACTGTTCCCATTGGGCGCAGGGTCAAGACTGATTTGCATATGGCTGGGTTCAAACTGGAATGGCATGGGGAGCAAAACAATTATGGGTTTAGGCCCAGATCTCTGTACTGTGGTGAATGTTTGAGATTGTTCTGCATTCTGCCATCAATTGTTCTTTTTACATTTGTCACCCCGAGTGGGACGGGTATGCCCAGACATGGGTCCCGTTCTCTCCATGCCACTGGAGTCAAGCTATCCTGGCTGATGAGGGGTGGAACCCCAAAACTGGTCCTATGATAATTGTTTCCAGTCCAGGGAGGACCTGGCCTGGTAGTTCGGGCTGGACTGTTCCCATTGGGCGCAGGGTCAAGACTGATTTGCATATGGCTGGGTTCCAACTGGAATGGCATGGGGAGCAACAAAACTGATGGATTTAGGCCCAGATCTCTGCACTGGGGTGAATTTATGACATTGTTCTGCATTTTGTCCATCAATTGTTCTTTTTGCATTTGTCACCCAGAGCGGGACGGGTATGCCCAGATGTGGGTCCTGTGCTCTCCATGCCACTGGAGTCAAGCTATACTGGCTGATGAGGGGTGAAACCCCAAAACCGGTCCTATGATGCTTTTTTCCAGTCCAGGGAGGACCTGGCCTGGCAGTTCGGGCTGGACTGTTACCATTGTGCGCAGGGTCAATACTGATTTGCATATGGCTGGGTTCCAACTGGAATGGCATGGGGAGCAACAAAAAGATGGATTTAGGCCCAGATATCTGTACTGTGGTGAATGTATGACATTGTTCTGCATTCTGTCCATCAATCGTTATTTTTGTATTTATCACCACAAGTGGGACAGGTAAGCCCACACGTGGTTCCTGTGCTCATCATGCCACTGGAGTCAAGCTATCCTGGCTGATGAGGGGTGAAATCCCGAAACCGGTCCTAGGATGCTTGTTTCCAGTCCAGGGAGGATCTGGCCTGGCAGTTCGGGCTGGACTTTTCCCATTGGGTGCAGGGTCAAGACTGCTTTGCATATGGCTGAGTTCAAACTGGAATGGCATGGGGAGCACAAAATTGATTGGTTTGGGCCCAGATCTCTGTACTGAGGTGAATGTATGACATTGTTCTGCTTTCTGTCCATCAATTGTTGTTTTTGCATTTGTCACCCCGTGTGGGACGGGTATGCCCAGACGTGGTTCCCGTGCTCTCCATTCCACTGGAGTCAAGCTGTTCTGGCTACTGAGGGGTGAAACCCCAAAACCGGTCCTAGGATGCTTGTTTCCATTCCAGGGAGGACCTGGCCTGGCAGTTCGGGCTGGACTGTTCCCATTGGGCGCAGGGTCAAGACTGATTTCCTTATGGCTGGGTTCAAATTGGAATGGCATGGGGAGCAAACAAATGATAGATTTAGGCCCAGATCTCTGTACTGGGGTGAATGTATGACATTGTTCTGCATTCTGTCCATCAATCGTTCTTTTGACATTTGTCACCCCGAATGGGACGGGTTTGCCCAGACGTGGGTCCTGTGCTCTCCGTGCCACTGGAGTCAAGCTATCCTTGTTGATGAGGGGTTAAACCCCGAAACCGGTCCTAGGATGTTTTTTTCCAGTCCAAGGAGGACCTGCCCTGTCAGTTTTGGGTGGACTGTTCCCATTGGGCGCAGGGTCAAGACTGATTTGCATATGGCTGAGCTCAAACTGGGGTCGATTTCGTAGCAACCAACAGATCACTTTTTCAGATTCCTCCAATACTTCCATAGAAGACTCAGACACAAGTGAAGGACCCAGTACTTCAAGGAACACTAACAGACCACCACCTCTACTGCCTCCCGGCTTTTTAGAACAGGGCCGCGACTGCGGCCAAACTCAGGGACAGACGCGGAACAACCGCCAATACCAATACTACGGAGAGCGACGAACCAGAAGAAAGTTTTACCAATGGGGCCCACCACAATAATCAACCACTCCACCACCAACCCTGACTTATCCTCCAACAACGCACCACACACCAGTAACCAAAACCTGCAATTGATACCTATTTTCAACCTATCGAGTCACAATCTGTCCTGTGAAGAAATTAAACTCCTGAGTAGAGGCCTCAGTTTTGTCCCAACGTAACGGAGCAACTTTTTTGATCTTCAAGCTAATTTGTTGCAGTTCTTTCGGCGCATCAGGTTACGACAATTCTTTTCAGACAAGCCACAGTCCACCCTCACTTCCAGACCTCTTTTCCACCCTCCCTCCACCTTCAATCCCCCTTCAGCCGCCATACCCCCAGAGATACTCTCCTTCGAATGTCTGGTTGTACGTGAAGTAGCGGATCTCCAAAAACAGTTTGAATATGTCCCATACAACCTCCCTTGGTCAGAGAAACAAGCGCTACTCAACCTCAAAGAGAAAATAGATTTGATCATCAAACCTGCGGACATGGGTGACGGGATTGTGGTCATGGACATTGACAAATATGACCTTGAAATTAAGAGACAACTGGGTAACACCAGCTACTATCGTCCACTCACCAAGGATCCATTACCTGAACTAAAAATCAAAATCCAGCAAGTTACTAGCCAAGCAAGATCCAAAGACATCATCTCACACAAGGAATTCGTATTTCTGAACAACCAACATCCCCGCACGCCAGTGATCTATGTATTACCAAAGATACATAAGGACAGTACCAACTCACCTGGACGTCCGATTGTATCAGGCTGTGGCTCCATCCTTGAGCCACTGTCACGATTCACTCCCTGTGCTCTCGTTCACACCACCAGGGGGCCGAATTGTGGGTCTTTCCAGTATTCTATTATGCTTCCAGACACTCCCCTGTATGCATATCCTGACTTCCAGGCATTTGGACATCATTTAGGAATTGACATCCATTCCCAATCCATGCCGGGTTTTGTGGAAGCCAGTCTGCTCATGCTGGAAACTCCATTACCTATAATCCCCTGCTCACTGCTTTGTCTCCACCCCTGCAGGCCAAGGATGGTTGGAGGAATTCAGTTCACCTGTGGCTGGCTGCTGCTAGTCTGCTCACACCTGATGCATGTGATTACTGTGAGCTCTTTTAAGCCCCAGCTCCCTTCAGCCCAGTGTTGGTCATTGTAGCTGTATACTGGTGAGGCCGATCCTTGTTTCCAGTGTTTCCTGAGCTTTTGATACCCTTGTTTCCAGTGTTTCCTGAGCTTTTGATATTCCTTGATTCCTGAGCTATAGTTAATCCTTGTTCCTTGATTCCTGAGCTATAGCTATTCCTTGTGCCTGAATTAGCACTGCCTGCAGTGCTACCTTGTTTCCTGAGTTCCTGAGCTATAGCTATTCCTTGTGCCTGAATTAGCACTGCCTACAGTGCTACCTTGTTTCCTGAGTTCCTGAGCTATAGTTATTCTTTTTTCCTGTTCCTGGGCTTCAGCTATTTCTTGTTCCTGATTTGCACTGCTTGCAGTGCTCTCTTGACTCCTTGTTTCCTGAGCTGTAGCTATTTCCTGTTTCCTTGAACCAGTACTGCCTGCAGTGCTACCTTGACTCATGAGCCTTAGCATTCCTTGTTCCTGAACTGCAGCAGTTTCCCTTGTTCCTGAACTAGCACTGCCTGCAGTGCTACCTTGACTCCTGAGCCTTATCATTCATTGTTCCTGAACTGCACCAGTTTCCCTTGTTCCTGAACTAGCACTGCCTGCAGTGCTACCTTGACTCCTGAGCCTCAGCATTCCTTGTTCCTGACCTGCAGCAGTTTTCCTTCTCCTGAACTAGCACTGCCTGCAGTGCTACCTTTACTCCTGAGCCTTAGCATTCCTTGTTCCTGACCTGCAGCAGTTTCCCTTCTCCTGAACTAGCACTGCCTGCAGTGCTACCTTGACTCCTGAGCCTTAGCATTCCTTGTTCCTGACCTGCAGCAGTTTCCCTTCTCCTGAACTAGCACTACCTGCAGTGCTACTTTGACTCCTGAGCTTTGCTCAATTCTTGTTCCTGCCCCAGCACTGCCTTCTATGCTACTTTGTTTTCTTGATTCCTGAACCTGCACTATTCTAGTATACCCTTGTAGCCTCCCTTCTGTATATCCTTTTCCAGTCCCTGCCTTTCTTCCCATTTCCTTGGTTCCAGTTCTAGTTTGCTGTCTTTCTATTTCTGCTGTCTTGCTTCTGTTACCTTGTATGTTTGTTACCTGCTTTCTGCCAAGTGTGCCCTGTGATTTCCTTCCTTTCCTGTTAAGCACTCCTCCTTGCTAGCTCCTTGTCTATTGTGCTTGTGTTTAGTTCTACCGCTTTGCTGTTACTGCCTTGTGTGTTCCTGTTTGATCGCCAGGATCCATGGGCACAGCTGACTACCTAGGTGGTGTTTCTTGTTCACTGTGAGTATTGTCTTTGAGTTACTGTTATAACATCACCATAGGTATAAGCTCCACAGACCCTGCCTTTGCATACATATCTTATATGTGGGTATTTTCAGTCAGTATCTGTAACAGCAATTGTGGGTGAGGAACTTACTGAGCTTCAGTCTTACCATGTGGAGCTCCTGAGTGCTTTACCCCACATTCCCTTTATTGTTAATGTTGTATTATATATATGTCTTGCACGTCCATCCTGGGTGTAGTTAGTCTGAATGCTAAATTGCCTTGTGAGTGCCCTTCCTTTCTGAGTCTTAGCCATCTTGTTCCTTTGTACAGGCTTCCCCTTTGGATCCCTTTTCTCCTCTTACTTCCTGTGTGATCCTGGGCAGCACTGTACTCCTCTCTCTGTGTATGTTTTCTACCCCATTCCCAGTACTTGCCCAAGTCCCTGACTGTGTTCCCGACATAGTCCCGGACAGTCCCTGACAGCCACTGGGCAAGTACATCGATGCCATCATCAAGGATTTCGTACCTCTGACAGAAACATTCATACGTGATAGTATGGACATCATTAAAACCATCGAGGACAGACCCTTTGATACAAGTACCGAACTCATGGTGGGACTCGATATAGAGTCACTATACACCAACATCCCCCATGAGGAGGGCCTCTCGGTCATTGAAGTATTGTTGGAGACCAGACCCAGTCCTACCTTGATCCCGACGGATTTCATAATCGATTTACTACGCATTGCCCTGGAGAACAACTACTTCCTGTATCGGGAAACATTTTATCTACAAATCAAAGTGTTTCGATGGGTGCCCCCAACTTCGCCATTCTCTTTGTATATAATCTTGAAATGACTCATATACTCACCCCGAACAATCCCTTCCAAACACAGGTCTCTCTCTGGCGTCGCTTCATAGATGACATTCTTCTACTATGGAAGGGTCCAATCGACTCATTGAACTCCTTCATCCAATGGCTCAACCAGTCACAACCTCATCTTAAATTTACCTCTGATTGTAAATCCAACGACCTACCATTCCTGGACATCACCATACATGCGGAGGATGGGAAATTTGGAACCACCCTATATCGTAAACCCACGGAACGGAATACATTACTACAGTACTCCAGCTACCACCCACGCGGCCTTAGAGATGGTCTCCCCTATGGCCAATTCCTGCGCATCCGCAGAAATTGCAAGTGGTGCAAAGACTATTTCCGGGAATCCGACATCCTCCTTAGCAAATTGATCTTCAGAGGATACCCACCACGGTTGGTCTCCCGTGCCCGCAAAAGAGCATGGTATTGCCACCTCAACCTGCTCCTGACACCCCAAGCCAAAAGAGTTAATACCAGGATTCCTTTTGTCACCAAGTTCAGTTCCTGCAGCAACCAAGTCAGCAAAATTATCAAACGAAATTGATCCATACTGAGAACACACGAAGCATTCCAAGAACTTCCACTCTTCTCCTGCCAATGAGGTGACAACCTGTCCAATCACCTTGTTCACGCCATCACTTGGCCCACGAAACCAGCACAACAGAGCTCCATCACTGCTAAATGGGGCCTACCACCGGTTATCGGACATTACAGATGCCAGACCTGCATTGTATGTGACCTTACATCCAACACCAAAGAATTCAAGGCCAACAACAAAACCTATAAACTAAGAACTTTCACCAATTGCCGGTCCCACAACGTCATCTACGCCATTCGTTGCCCCTGTGACCTTGTATACATCGGCCAAACCACCCAAATGGTGAAACAAAGAATAATACAACACAAGAGCAGGATTCACTGCAAAGTATTGACTGCCCCCCTGGTATCGCACTACATTGAAAAAAACCACAGCGAACTAGACATCACTTGGCAAGTGATCGACCGGCCCTTACTGCCCACCAGAGGGGGTAACCTCCAAGCACTACTCAACATGAGTGAGTGCAAATGGATTACCCGATGCAATTCAGTGAACCAGGGTCTGAATACCATTGATGAGTGGAACAGTACAGTACAACTGTGATTGCACCTCCTACACTTCATCCCCCGGCTCCTCATACCCACGCAGTGACCTGCGACCACACTGCTGTTTTTCGTTTTCCTCTCCCGTCACTGAACCGCTCGAACCCCCTTGAGTCCTGATTACTCATAATTTCCTCCTTGAATTGAGACACTCTTCATGCAGCCCCTTGATACACGGCACCAGCAATTATGGTTAATTTAATTGGTCAATTTAGTGGCATTAACTTGCATCACAATAATTGTTTATCTATGTCACAGTAATAACACTGCTATTATTGTACCAGTCTTTCTTTTTTGTCCTTGCCATTCATTGTACTCTGCCTGTACACAGTAGTCTCAACGGGGCTACAAGGACCAACACTGTGGTACACCATCACTTAATTAATTGCAGTGTTTTAGCCCTTCTACCCTTTTCCCAACCCTCCCCCCCCTCCCCGCGCGTCCACACTTTTCATTCACTGGGTTTGACCCGTGGTTGCTGTGTTCCCTCGACCTTTCTGGCCATGCCCCCAGGCACCATGACACATGGTCACATGACGCTCTGACGCTCCGCACCCGGAAGCGCAGCGTCTATTACCTCGGCTGGCCATTTCCCCTTGGTTAGACACCGGATTGGCCGCACATGATTGTGGCGGCTCGGCGCTGATCGGAGCGCCCTTCCTATCCTCGGATCTATTCCGCCTGACTCCCTGAAGCACCTTACGGTAAGCCTTATGCGATTCCCTATTCATGCTCCCGGTCAATGCGACCCCTTTTTGGCTTTACACTGACTGAACTTGTCCCCACCGTGTTTCGCCCTCAGTTAGGACTCTAATCACGGATCGTATTCTTCCCGCCAATTCCCATACAGTGGATCGGGGCTCCGACCCTGTTATTTGGCTCCTGATTTCCGATTTACCTCGCGGCTAGGTAAGTTGCCTGTACCACTGCGCACCCTCTCACGCGGTCTCCCGCCAAGTCTTTGCCTAATATTCCCCTTTCACTTCTAGGAACCTCCAGTTACCACCGGTAACTTCCACCGCGTTGACGCTCCTCGCTGCGCTCCGCCCGTGGTCCCCAGCTCCCTCACGCTGGATTAGTACCAACCTGGGACCCTTTCATTTCTATTGGTCAAGCCACGCTGCCCCTTGACGCTCGCCTCCTGCTTCCTTCAGGTAGGCTACCCTTCGCCCTCCTCACGCATTCTCCGCTTCCCAATGCGCACCGCTTCCCTGGTCCCATCTTTCCCTGATCTCTCTCCTTTTTCTCCCTTGTACAGCACCCCTTACTTGGCAACCGGGTCCTGAAGATGATCCTGAATAAATAGGATCGAAACGCCGTCGACATTTCAGCGCAATCTGAGGCGCAAATTCAACTATGGTTCACATAAAAAGTCTAGCAAAATTATGACAAACTATTGTAAATAATCCTTGGTGAACCATATATTTCTGTACATATTTTTCACCTTTTCACATTGCGCCTTCCGCTGTTCTCTCACTTGTCACTTGCGCCGTCACCCTTGTGTGTCACGAGCACATTAGTGCACCAAGTTCAGTTTGGGTTGCCTTTGCATTTTTTGCCCACAGTGCTGATATAACTGTTCTGTATAATTTGTTACTTCAATTACATGATGCTATGAGCACGTTTTAAAACATACCACAAGTCTCCCTTTCTCCTTTTTTGTAATGTCTTGTACATGCATATATACTTGCCTTTCTCAATGATACCGGTTGAGACATTGTTGTTAGTTTTTGCTTATTTACCCAGATCTCAACCTGGTCTATGGGTTATACTCCTTTTGTTTTCAACTACATTGTGAGCAGCTGCTGAGCTGCGAGAGTAGGTCCTTCCCGTGCCCATCACTTTCAGACCAATTTACTTGGTTTATTTGGTTGAGATTTATTGTTACCAGATATGTCTAGGGAGACTCCGGCCTATACAGATGACTATATTCAACGTATACTCAGTGGCCCCTCTTTACTTTCTGGCCCCTCCACTTCCACTTCCACCGCCCCGCTGACCAATAACTCCAGGTTCCGACTTGACAAACTTGAGAAGCTAAAGAAGAAGCAAATCAGAACCAATCTCCATGCACGCATTGTGAGAAGTTGGCCTGGTATATGCTGTCCACTAGTTATAGTGGGCACCTTGCACCAGTCCAAACGACCTTTATTGATGATAGGTTTAAAGACAACCTTTATTGAAAGCTATCCTAGTGGTAGCTACGGAGAGCAGCCTTCAGGCTAAGTCTTGAAGGAGTGTTAAGCTGTTTGTTTTACCAGTCTATAATCTCATGAATGACCAAATGAAAGGAGAACCACACCAGGTATATATATAAAATATATGTATTTATTACTAAACACTACCCAATAGTCTCTTTATGAGGCTAGAGGTCAAAGTACACAAGTTACAAGTCAAATAGCACAGTAAATTAGCACAATATACGATTAGCCCTAGGGGCGTACCAAACCATATATTAAGAAAGTGGTATAAGAACCACGACTTAAGTAGACACAAGGCCTAGAGCCTGTAGAATCTCTGGGACCCCAAGGAACCACTGAAGGTAGTGACGCAGGGGACCCACGGGGGCCGTGTGCAGTGTGTGAACACAGCCGCGAGCTCCGTTAAAGTCTATGGGAAAGTCGCGGTTAGAGTTTTAAAGATTAAGGACACTTAGAAATGGACTAGGACCAAACCCTCTTGGACTCAGACAGTTCTAGGGTCAACACCCACGGGAGCACTGGAGTACTTGAGTTACCTCACCCAGGGAAGCCAGGTGCATAGGGGTCAAATGGTGTCGGGTCGCGTCGTCGATTTCAATGGCAGCCTGCAAAGAAGTGCTGCTGCCGGGAAGATGCGAAGTGTCCGAAGAGATCCAAGCCTGGATCGGAGATGAGAAGAACCTGAAAGCAGAGGGGACAGAGTCTGGGTCACTTGCCAGTGACCAGGGGCACGATAGTCGAATGCCCACCGATGTCGGGTGTTTCAGGTGAAAGAGGTGAAGTTTGACTCTTCAGCCACGAGGCCCAGGAGGCGTCGACGACAACCAGGAGCTGGATTCGAGCTGTCCTACAAAGGATGTCGAGTGCTGCAGCATTGGTGTCCGGATTGAGCACAACAAGCCTTGGCAACAGCAATCCACGCAGAAAGGAGAAAGATGCTTCTGTGCAGACCAGCAAGGTCTGAGGGACTCACCACGTGGTGGGGAGTCAGGGCACGTCAAGAGCAACCAGGGAAGCCCAAGGAAAATCAGAGTTACCTTCACAGGGACCCACCAGTTGATGGACCAGGGATCGCAAAGGAGCCCCAAGCAGAAATGCAGGAAGTGGGCCCACGGAACACTCATGGAGTGTAGGCTCACAATCTTCGGTGAAAATGGTGCTCGGGGCTTGGGCTATAAGTAACCCAAAGCAGGACTTCAAGAGACGTCGAGAAGTCAGTGCACTAGCAAATGTGCACGGTGTCCACGAGTTCCGGTTCCACATCACTCGTGAGGGCTGCGGGTCTCAGCTTTGCTGGGGACTTGGGTCGGCCTCTGAGAAGCCTGGAAATCCTCTTCCTGGGCTGCAATTACTTCGGAGTCCGGTGGAAGCTTCAGAGATGCAGACCGGCAAATGCTTTGTTGGTGCCTGCCAAGCAGGGGAGTCACTCCTTGACCCCAAGGGAGATTTCTTCAGTCCTCTAGTCTTGAGTAGAGCGTCGAAGTTCCAGGATTCAGTTGCAGAGTTTCGTCCAGGGATATCTAAAGTCCTGTTGCCAGGGGTTCCTTACTTATACCTAAGAAAGGGGTTGGACTAACTCAGGGGACCCACCTATGGGAGGGTTTGGAAAGAGGGGTGGCTACACCCATTTCCTTTGTCCAGTTTCGCGCCAGAGCAGGGGCTGGCAGCCCCTGCAACCGGTTTGAACTGGGGTATGCACGAGGACACCAAATGTGCCCCCAGTGCAGGACTTCAAAGCACTCTTGGAGTGCACCCACCCAGCCCCAATCCACTAAGGCATGTCTGGGAGGTGGTAACACCTCCCTGTGACAGGAAATCTATTGTCCAGGCCTCCCCTGCCGGAGTTTTGGTCAGCAGCAGGAGGCCAGACTCGTGTCTGTGGCTGCAGCATCCATTTTGTGATGCCAGGGCTCTGTTTAGTTGGTACCGGGTATACCGGTGCTGTCATGTCTCTCCCTCTAGAAGGGTGGGATCATACTCCCACACCAGTTACTGGTGTGGGGGTACGATTCCAAGGTTAGCATTTACCGCGAGGATATAATGCACTTAAGAGTATATGGTCAGGCTGCACCACAGACAACCCCGGAGAGGAGATTCCGAAGGCTGCAGAGGGGCTCTGCTCATGCATGGGCACCCTCTCACATAAAACCAAGCACCCTGCCTTCAGGATTGATAAGGCCTGCCATAGGGGTGACTGATAGGATTATATGTGCAGTGATAGGATGAGATATAGTGAACCTATATCTCAGTAAGGGGTGCATGCACCACCTTACTCAGGCTGCTGTAGCTGTCCTGTGGTGTCATTTTGGAAGGCTGCCCAGGGGTGGCATAATACATGCTTCAGCCCCTGGTAGGCCTCTGGGGTACCTATGCCCTGGGTACATAGTATACCATATACTAGGGACTTTTTGGAAAATAGAACTTTTCAGGTGCTGCAACATCCATTCAAGTCCAGAGTTTGTCCTTTAAACCAGGGGGTGCCGCATGGATCTGCGCTAAGCCCCACCCTATTCAATATATATATGCGCCCGCTGGCAGATATTGTGTTGAGACATGGAATCAAGTTGGTATCCTATGCTGACGACACTCAGCTAGTTGTGACCCTAGAACAACAAGAATCAGGAAGGGCTGCTGATTTCAAAACATGTCTGAGGGAGCTTATGGACTAGATGAGACTGAGTTGCCTCCAGCTGAATGCAGGGAAGACAGAGGTGTTGGTTGTGGGAAAACAGCCCTCTTTCTGGTCACAGCATTGGTGGCCTGAGTAACTGGGACTTTGCCCGGTGCCGAAAGCTAAGGTGAAAAATTTGGGGGTGTGGTTCGACGAAGCACTTTCCTTTACTCAGCAAATTTCTGCTGTGGCCGGAACCTGCTTTGGCATCCTGAAAATGCTGCGGAAGATTCTGGACCTTCTTCCCCTGGATGCTAAAAGAACTATTGTACAGGCTTTGGTCACATCTCGTCTTGACTACTGCAATGTTCTGTATCTAGGGGTGACCGCTAAAAATCTGAACATCTTGCAGAAGGTCCAAAATGCCGCAGCTAAGCTTATCCTGAATATTCCCAGGAGGCCCCGGTAGGAGAAGCTTTAAAAAATCTTCACTGGCTCCCAATACAGGCTAGAGTTACATTTAAGGCTCTCTGTATCAGTCACAGGATCCTTAGGAAAAAAGGGCCGCGCTTTCTGACTCCCCTTCTGACGGTTTACCAACCTTCTCGGAATTTGAGATCTCTTGGCAGTATGAGAATGACTGTGCCTAAGGTGCGGAGGGCCAGGGTGGGTGGAAGATTGTTAGAAATGGGATCTCTAGTTGGCAAGGGCTTGCACCTTTGTCCAAGTAGGGACCCTTCTTCCTAGTCAGGGTAAGGGTTGTTACACTCATGAAGTAACCCCTGCTCACCCTCGTGGTAGCTTGGCACGAGCAGTCAGGCTTAATTCAGAGGCAGTGTGTAAAGCATTTGCACATAACCAACAGTAATACAGTGTAAGCACTACAAACGGACACCACACCAGTTTAGAAAAATAACCAATATTTTATATACTCAAGACAAGACCAATTACGACAAAAATCCACAATACTATACTTTACGAATGAATACTTGATACGTTAACTTCTTCTTTGCAGGAATAGCACAAAAGCAAAGTTCGTACGAGTCGGTAGCTCCGTCCGAGCCTACCGTGATGCTGAAAACCACAGAGTCTAACAGTTCCAGCCGACCGCGTCGATACGGGCCAGCAGAGTCATGAACAGACTCGGTAACAGTACCTTTCTCGTTGTGGCTGGTACGGAGTGTACGAGCCGGTCGGCGTTCGTCGCGGTTGCGGTGCAAGACGGAGCGGTGCAAGGTGCGGTGTCCCTCGATGCGGTGCAGGCAGCGGCTCGATGAGCGTCGTGCAGACGGAGTCGGTGAGTCCAAGGCGTGCGATGCAGGGTGAGACGATGCTCGATGCGGTGCTGACAGGTTGCGATGCAGGCGACCTAGCCGGAGTGCGGGAGCTGGCGTCGGACAGCGGTGCGAGTCGGAGCGGTGCGTCGCAGACGTGCGAGCGGTGCCCCAAATGCGGTGCGGTCTCGACTCTTGAGCCAGTTGCAGCGACAGCGTCGGTCTGGTCCGGCTGGCCCAGTGAAGCGATGCGATGCGAACTGCGGTGCCCACAGGTCACGGTGCAAGCAGCGGCTCGATGTTGGTGGCGTTGGACGTCGCCCACGGTGAGACCAGGGTTGCGATGCGAAGCGGGACGATGCGGTCTGCGGTGCAAACAGGTCACCGGTCAGGGAGGGATTCGGTTGACGGAGTCGGTTGCAGTTCCCTTCCTCTGTGGCGACTGAAACAGCGTTCCAGAAGCGGTACCCAGAGGTTTGTGAAGTCTTTGTAGTCCCTGAGACTTCTTAACAGGAGGCCAGCTCAGTTCCTGGCCCTTGGAGATACTCAGCACAAGTTTGTAGAAAGTTCAGTCCAGTCCTTTCACTGCCCAAGGCAGAAGCAGCAGCTGCAGGCCAACCCAACAAAGCAACAACACAGCAAAGGGGCAGTACTCCTCCTGGCACCTCTTCCAGCTCTTCGTCTTGGCAGGTTCCTTGATTCCAGCGAGATCTAAATTCATGGGGTCAGGGCCCCAATATTTATATCCCAAATTCCTTTGTTCTCTGAAGGCAGAGAGGCCTTTGCCTAGTCCAAACCAGTTCTGGAGCACTTTGTTGACAAGTCTCCGTCCCTTCTTTCAGTGAGTAGGCCAGGGACATCAGACGCACCACAGGAGGTGGAGCCAGCATTGTGGAGGGAAGGCACTGTCCTATTCAGGGCCCAGGTGCGACCCCTCCCACCCATCTACATGTAGATCTTGCTATTCAGCCCTGTGCTGACTCACCCTGTCTCCTGGCATCCCCCAGCCCCTGTCACTCACACTCCAGACAAGGAATACACAACCTCGCAGAGGCAGGCTTGGATGGTTAGACAAGAAAATACCCACTTTCTAAAAGTGGTATTTTCAAAAACAGAATGTTAAAACCAACTTCACTAAAAGATGCATTTTATCATTCTGAGTCCAGGCATACTAAACTCGAATTTCTACCATGTTCCCGGGGTCAGTTAGGATTATAAGCTGTAATAATCAAAACTGCCCGTTCTGGCCTAGGGGAACAGGTAGCCTTGCAATAGTGAAAAACGAACTAGGCTGTAATTCACTATCAGGACATGCCGCACACACCCGGGCATGTCCTACCTTTCGCATACACCGCACCCTGCCCACAGGGGTACCTTGGGCCTACCTTAGGGGTGACTAACATGTAGCAAAGGGAAGGTTTAGGGACTTGCAAGTGTGTGCACTTGCCAAGTCGACATGGCAGCCCCAGGCTGCGCACAGGCTCTGCGATGGCAGGCCCGAGTTACATTTTACGGGCTGTTTGCGTGGGTGGCACAATCCAGTGCTGCAGCCCACCAACAGCATTTGGTCTATAGGCCCTGGCACTCGCAGTGCACTTTACAAGGGACTGACAGATAAACCAAATAGGCCAATCATGGAAACACCAATCCATAACACATTTTAGACAGGAGCACTTGCACTTTCCCACTGGACCGCAGTGAGGAAAGTGCGCAGAATCATTACACCAGCAAAAACAGAGTCAAAACCGGGAGGTCAGAAAGCAAAAAGTCAGGGGAAACACGCCAAAAGATGCCAAGTCTAACAAAGATCTTTTGGTTTCCTGGCAGCTAAGGCCTGGAATAAGCTTCCTGTGGACTTGAGGACATCTGAGTCAGAACCTTGGTTCCGTAAGAAATTGAAAACCTGGCTCTTCCGTGACTTAGGGGGCGGTCGCTAACCACTCAGCTGCCTTTCCTTGCTTAGAGGCTATGTAGGTAGTCGATTAGTGTGGTATGGGTTTGGGGTTTCCAGTTGTCCTATCGCGGGGACACTCCGTTGGGAGTAACCATTGCGCTTTATAAACTTCCTAATAATAATAATAAGGGCACCCCAGAATCCAATCTGAAGTGTACTTAAGGTACATGGAATCAAATTAGAGAGGAAGCAGCTAGGCTGGGGTCCTGGATAGCAGGGCCCCAGCCAGACTAAAGTCGAAAAACAGTGTAACATCAGCAAAAAGTGGGGGTAACCATAAGAGGCAGATCCTACTCTCCTACACAACCCCCCAAACGCAGGGACATTAAACTAACCTTGACCAGTTGAGTCTTCATGTTCTAAGTGGAAATATCTGGAGAGTCCATCTGCGTTGGCATGGTTACTCCCAGGTCTATGTTCCACTGTATAGTCCATCCCCTGTAGGGAAATGGACCACCTCAAAAGTTTGGGGTTTTCACCCTTCATCTGTTTTAGCCATAAGAGGGGCTTATGGTCTGTCTGAACAATGAAGTGAGTGCCAAACAAGTATGGCCTCAGCTTCTTCAGAGCCCAAACCACAGCAAAGGCCTCCCTCTCAATGGCTGACCAACGTTTCTCTCTGGGGTTAGCCTTCTGCTAATAAAAGCTACTGGCTGATCCTGACCTTCATCATTCAACTGTGACAGTACAGCTCCTACCCCCAACTCAGATGCATCTGTTTGCACAAGGAACTTTTTGGAGTAATCAGGACTCTGCAGAATGGGAGCAGTGCACATGGCCTGCTTCAGGTCATCAAATGCCTTTTGACAGCTAACGGTCCACTGAACCTTTTTGGGCATTTTCTTAGAGGTTAAGTCATTCAGGGGTGTCACTATTGATCCATACCCCTTGACAAATCTTCTGTAATACCCAGTCAGGCCTAAGAAGGCTCTCACCTGAGTCTGGGTAGTTGGAGCAACCCAGTCCATGATGGTCTGGATCTTGCTCTGCAATGGTTGAACCTGGCCTCCACCCACAAGGTGGCCCAGGTACACAACCTGACTCTGCCCTATCTGGCACTTTGTGGCCTTGATAGTTAGGCCTGCCTTCTGCAGGGCCTCCAAAACATTTCTGAGGTGGACCAGGTGATCCTCCCAGGTGGAGCTAAAGACAGCAATATCATCTAGATATGCTGCACTATAGGCTTCCAGACCTGTAAGGACTGTGTTCACCAACCTCTGAAAAGTGTCAGGTGCATTCTTCAAACCAAAGGGCATCACCACAAATTGGTAAAGCCCACCAGGGGTAGAAAATGTAGTTTTTGGCTTTGCATCATCAGCTAGTCTGATCTGCCAGTAGCCAGCTGTCAGGTCAAATGTGCTTAGATACTTGGCTGAGGCCAAAGTGTCTATTAGCTCATCTGCCCTGGGGATTGGATGGGCGTCAGTCCTAGTGACTGCATTGAGGCCCCTGTAGTCCACACAAAACTTCATCTCTCTCTTGCCATCTTTGGTGTGAGGTTTAGGCACCAGGACTACTGGACTAGCCCAAGGGCTATCTGAGGGCTCAATGACACCCAGTTCCAACATTTTCTGGACTTCTGTCCTGATACAGTCCCTGACCTGGTCAGGTTGCCTGTAAATCTTACTTTTAACAGGCAGACTGTCCCCAGTGTCCACTTCATGAGTGCACCAGGTGGTCTGACTTGGAGTCAGAGAAAACATGTGTCTGAACTGATTGAGCACCCGTCTACAATCAGTTTGCTGCTGGGCAGTGAGGCTGCCTGCCAAGGCTACACCATCTACTGACCCATCATCAGGGTTCTGTGAGAGCAGGTCAGGGAGTGGGTCGCTCTCTTCCTCCTGTCCCTCATCAGTTGCCATGAACAAGCCCATATCAGCCCTGTCCACATATGGCTTCAGCCTGTTGACATGGAGCACCCTATGGGGGCTCCTGGGAGTTCCCAGGTCTACCAGATAGGTAACCTCTCCCTTCTGTTCAACAATTGTATGGGGGCTACTCCACTTGTCTTGGAGGGCTGCTGGGGCCACTGGCTCCAACACCCACACCTTCTGCCCTGGCTGGTAAACAGTCAGCACAGCCTTTTGGTCATGCCAGGCTTTCTGTAATTCCTGGCTAGCCTCAAGGTTTTTGGTTGCCTTTTCATATACTGAGCCATCCTGGAGCGGAGACCAAGTACATAGTCCACTATGTCCTGTTTAGGGGTTTGAGAGGTAACTCCCAACCTTCCTTCACCAGACACAATGGACCCCTGACAGGGTGGCCAAACAAAAGTTCAAAAGGGCTGTAGCCAACCCCTTTTGAGGCACCTCCCTGTATGCAAATAAAAGGCAGGGCAAGAGTATGTCCCATCTTCGCCTAAGCTTTTCTGGGAGCCCTTTAATCATGCCCTTTAAGGTTTTGTTGAACCTTTCAACTAAACCATTGCATTGTGGGTGATAGGGTGTGATGAATTTATAATTCACTCCACACTCCTTCCACATTGCAGTCAAGTAACTGGACATAAAGTTTGCATCTCTGTCAGATACTACCACCTTAGGAAAGCCCACTCTTGAGAAAATTCCCAGGAGGGCCCTTGCCACCACAGGTGCTGTAGTGGTCCTAAGGGGAATGGCTTCTGGGTACCTGGTGGCATGGTCCACCACCACCAGGATAAATCTGTGCCCAGATGCTGTTTGGGGATCCATGGGACCAACTATGTCAATCCCCACCCTCTCAAAGGGAACCCCCACCACACGTAGTGGTATCAGGGGGGCCTTTGTGGTACCACCTGCCTTCCCACTGACTTGGCAGGTTACACAGGAGCGACAAAACTCCTTGGTGTCTTCAGACATGTGGGGCCAGTGAAAGTGAGGGACAATTCTGTCCCAAGTCTTGTTCTGGCCCAGGTGACCTGCTAAAGGAATATCATGGGCTAGTGTCAATAGGAAGCCCCTGAACTTCAGAGGTATAACCAACCTCCTGGCTGCTCCAGGCTTGGGGTATCTACTCTCTGAGTACAGGAGTCCATCATCCCAATATATCTATGGGTGCCACTAGCATTCCCAGCAGCCTCAGCAGCAGCTTGCTGTCTGAGGGGTTCAAGAGAGGGTCAGTTCAGCTGCTCCTGGCTCAGATCTGCCCTGGAAGGGCCCCCTGTCCCCAAGAACTCAACCTGATCAAGTTCAAGCTCCTCTAGGACAGTTCCTTCTTCAGGCCTGAGATCATCTCCCTCAAGAGATGATCTGCTTCCTGAGCCAAGGGGGAAGGCACTGCCTTAACCCTACTGTTCCTCTTCTTGTGAGGCACCTGGTCCATTGTTCCAGAATCCAGGGCCTGATCATCTTTTGACCTTTTGGCCTGTGACCTAGTCATAGCAAAGACATGTGTAGGGATCCCTAGCATTTCTGCATGTGTCCTGAGCTCCACCTCTGCCCAAGCTGAGGTTTCAAGATCATTGCCAAGCAAGCATTCGACTGGTAGGTCTGCACTCACCACAACCTTCTTAAGGCCAGTTACCCCTCCCCAGGAGAAGTTAACAACTGCCAGAGAATGGTCTGTTCTGACATTGCTAGCATTGGTCACTTGGTACATTTCACCAAGTATAATCTGCCCAGGATCCACAAGATCTTTTGTCACCATTGTGACACTTGCTCCTGTGTCCCTCAATGCCAAAGCCTCTCTTCCATTAATTAAAGGCTGCTGTCTGTATTTGCCCAAATTATTGGGACTCACAAAGGGGGACATATCCATGCCCCCATCACAGACTAGGACAGCCTGAGTTGGCACTCTGACTAGGCCAGAGCCCATCTCAGTACCCAGGGTCAACCCTACTACACCCTTATTCTGAGTACCTCCACCACCAATTGTAGCTGGACTAGGGGGAACAGTTGCCTTAGGGGCAATGGTGGATGGATTAGAGTCTTTGGACTTGGTGCAGTCACTTGTCCAGTGAGTTTTCTGCTTACAGATTTCGCACCATGGTTTCTTTTGGCCTTTTCCTTTACTAGATTGGGATTCCCCACCAGATGCAGATTTTTGGGGACCTTGTGAAGACTTCTGGTCTTTACCCTTTTCCCCACCCTTGTCAGAGTTTTTAGAATCTTGCTTCTTCTGGTCACCACCTTGGTTCTGTACCTTCTGCCTCACCCTGGTTCTGACCCATTTGTCTGCCTTCTTTCCCAATTCTTGGGGAGAGGTCAGATCAGAGTCCACCAGGTACTGATGCAACAGCTGATTTTGACAGTTATTAAGAATCTGCTCCCTCATGATTAAATTATACAATCATTTGAAGTCACATACCTTACTGCCCAGTAACCAACCTTCCAGAGCCTTAGTAGCACAATCTACAAAGTCCACCCAGTCCTGTGTCTGTGCCTTTTGGGTATCTCTGAAGTTTAACCTGTATTGCTCAGTGGTTAGGCCAAACCCATCTATCAGTGCACTCTTCAGGACATGGTAATCATCAGCATCCTCTTCTCTAACAGTGAGGAGCTTGTCTCTACCTTTCTCTGCAAAGGAGAGCCACAAGATTGCTGCCCACTGCTCCTGGGGGACCGTCTGAACTTTACAGGCCCTTTCCAGTACAGTAATCCATTTGTGGATGTCATCCCCACTGTGGTAGGGAGGGACAATCTTGCTCAGGTTTCTATGGTCATAAGACCTTTCCCTATCCGTAGGGAAGTTGCTGCCACCATGGGACTCTAGTCCCAACTTTCTTCTTTGTCTATGAAGCTCTAGGGACTCCCTGTCTATAGCCAACTGCTCTTTTCTGATTCTCAACTGAGCTTCCTCATACTTGAGCAGTCTCTCTTTCCTTTCATGAGAGGATTCCCTCCTATGAGAGGAAACAGAGGTCCCTACTGAGGTGTCAGAATGGTTAGATTCTTCAGAAGGAGATCTTGACCTTCTAGGCACACTCACAACTCTTCCTGGTGGGACAAAGGGGAGGCCATTCTGGTCCTCCTCCTCATCTGCAGGAGGAGCTGGATTTTCCAGGGCAAGATCATTGTCATCTTGACACATGGGGGGAACATGGCGGCCGTCAGTAAGCACTGACCGGTCGGGACTCTCACCTCTCTAGCGAATGAGGAGGAGCTAGGCATGCAGGATGGGCGCATCTGAAGCGGAGTAACGTCGGAATCAAGCGGCACACCAGCGGTTACGATCTTTTTTGGCTAAATTCGATTTTTTGTTCTTTTCTGACTCCCAGGGGGGCTGTTGGCTTGGAACCAGAACCCTGTCCTTTCTGACTCCCAGGGTGGCGGTTTTTGCAGCGCTGGAAGCTGCTTCGTCCTCTCCGCGAGGCGGGGGTGGAGTCTGGGCGGAAGCGGTACTGCAACTCGCGAGAGGGCGGCGGGCAGCGGCTAGAGTGGGTTTTCCTTGCATGGGAAGCCCGTTACCGGTCTTGGCCGCGGTTGGAGGCAGAAAAGAGTTAAAGACAGCGGAAAATGAGATCCCCCCCACCGATGACCCCGGTAAGGAGAAAGAAGAAGGTGATGCGGGGGCTTTCTATAGAGGAAAACAGCACCAGTGTGAGCAAGTTAGTTCCCCCCGGGCCACCTCAGCAAGAGAGTCGTCTGAAAATTTTAGAAGGTATTAGTGGGGGCCATAACACACCTCAAACAAGTAGTGGCAGCCTCAATACCTTAAGTAGATACACCCTTCGCAGTAAGGGTATTTGGGGGCCGGACTTGCTGCCTATAGAGAGCCTCTTAGGTAGTACTCAGCCCAAAGTAACACAAGTGGAGAAAGGGACCACCAGATCACAAGTGAGGGGCAAAAAAACTATAAAACCAAAAAATAAACAAGATAAATCACTTAAATCGGGGAGTTCCCGTGTTACACCCTCCCTGCGTACTTATTTTAAGGTACAAGCCCAAACTAAAACTTCAGGTATACAGTCAACCCGAAATCTGGAGAATCCCGAGAGACCACTCATTGTATCTACTAGAAAATCTAGTACTAGTAGAGATTTAGGGGTCATGGAGCAAGGTAGTAATTTAATTTTATTGGAGAACAGTTTTTCCTGTTTAGCAGAGGATATGATCTTATCAAAAAATGACTGTATGCAATTAGAAACTGCGCAAACCTCCACTATCGCAAATACTACCACAACTACTGCTAGCTCCCTTTCTTCTACTTCTTTGAATATCGCTTCTAGTACTGTCTCCACTTTAGCCGGACCGTCAACACAACTGGCTGACCAAGGGGAGGGGCCAGCAAAACAGACAGCGGGGGCCAGTTCCATAACAGACAACTTACTTCTGAACTTGATTTCGGAGATGAGAGAAAAATTCACAATCTCTGAAAATAATCAATTGAAGATTCAAGGGGCCTGTGAGGCACTGGAAACTAAAATAAACGATATTATGGGCCGAGTGGAGGTGGTAGAAGCCACAGTAGAAGATCTCTCGAAAAGGTTACTGAAAACACAGAGGAGATCAAGAAATTAAAATTGAAAGATAAACTCTGGGCAGACAAGCTGGAAAGCTTGGAAAATAGCGCCAGACGAAACAATATTCGGATTTTAAATGTCCCTGAAGATCTTGAGGGGGGAGATATTAAAACCTTTATAATTGATCTCCTAAATGACCTCCATCCAGAAATTGAGAAGGTGACCCTCGAAAATGATATCCAAAGGATCCACCGGGACCCTTTCAATAGACGGGTAGGAAAGAAAACCCCTAGGAAAATCTTAGTGAATTTTAAGTCATACTCTATAAAAGAGGCGGTTCTATCTCAGGGGCTAAAAGGGGAGCGTACAATAGGGGAGACTGGACATTCCGCATAAGATCAGATATATCACGCACCACACAGGACAGGCAGTGGGAATTGGGGAAACAGATACAGGAGTTGAATAGTCTAGGAGCCAATGCAAAACTCCAATTTCCCGCCTCCCTGAAGGTGATGTGGAGGAATAAAATGTACACCTTCAGAGATCCTGTAGAGGTTGGCTCCTGGATCCAGCAGATCAAAAGCTCATCCAAATAAGATTCTTTTAAATTCTTTCTCATTTTCCTCATCCGTTTGAGAGTGTGAGAGACAAAAAGAGAGGCTTTAGTATGCCTCTAGAGATGAGGGAGGGTTCCCCAGGGAGGGAAGGGGAGGGTAGGGTCAAGGGAAAGCACCAAAGACAAAACACTAGGAAAAAATATGGATCACAGGGTGGGGGAGCATTTTGGGTAAAAAAAAATAAAAAAGAGTTCTTATTCACATAATACATTAAGAAGTAGGTTTTTATGGCTGGAAGGTTTCTTGACTAAAATCTGTCTTATAAGTGATTATGGGTAGTTTCCAACCTTTAAAGACCCTATCCTGGAATGTGAACGGGCTTAGGTTTCCCGCCAGAAGAGAGAAAATCTTGGAATATCTGCGATACACAAATTACGATATCATACTCATTCAAGAATCGCATCTTGTAAAAGAAGAGTGGGCAGGAATATTAAAAAAACATAAATGGATAGAACATTGTTTTGTCTCAACACAGACGGTACCGACAAAGGGAGTTGCTATTATTTTTAGGAGAATCAACCGATTAGTCATCGGCAAGGTAGCTGCAGATACCCATGGCAGATGGGTAACCGTTAGGGCTAAGATCAATGCAACTTGGGTAACCTTTGTTAGTTACTATGGCCCTAATACGGATGACCCGTCCTGTCTTCAGTCCCTAATTCTTAATTTGGGAGAAGTAAACGACCAAATTATAATAGGAGGAGATTTTAATGTTGTGCTAAATCCCAACTTTGACTCCACGTCAAAAAAAGCTGCAGAGGCCACACCAAAAACCCGAAAAATTTTGAAACGGTTAATGATAGAGGGTGGTCTATTCGATGTATGGGGAGAAAAAAGGCAGGTTCGGGGGTTGACAGGGGGAGACTTCACTTATCATAACAAGAAAAATGCTCACCGTTCTAGAATCGATTTTTTTCTGGTGGATCGTGTTACTAGCAGAGACACGACTAAAATCACTCATCTGCCGGAACATTTATCCGACCATTCTGCCGTCTTACTAGAAATTACCTTAACTCACTGTTCTACTCCACCTAGATGGACTTTGAACCGGGTAATACTTCTTGAGTTATCAATTATTGATAAGATTAAAACAGCGACAAAAGAGTTTTTTTTAATTAACATAAACTCAGCAGCTCACCCTATTGTCTGGGACACATACAAAGCTTTTTTAAGAGGTTTATTAACCTCCCTTTCTATTATACACAATAAAAAAATAAAGGAGGCCATTAAAATAATGGAATTAAAAATTGCCCATAAATCCATAGCGTTAGAATCTATGCCAACCGATACAGTTGAAATACAACAGTTAGCTTTAGCTAGAAATGAATTGATCGATTATCTAGAGGCATTAAATAAGAAAAAATGGGAGGCAAGTAGACTTGCCCACCATGAGTATGGAGAAGGGTGCGGAAAATTTCTGGCGTGGAAATCAAAATCTGACCTCGTTAGAAATACCGTGAAAAGTCTGAAATGCCCAAACACGGGGAGGATTATTGAAGATGATCTGGAGATAGAGGAGGCTTTTTCTCATTTCTTCTCAAATTTATATTCTGAAGATTTAATTCCATCTGAAGATATGATGGAAGCCTTCTTTCGGGATCTTCAACTTCCTACCTTATCAGCTACCGATAGGGATAAACTGAGCGAATGCATCACTTTAGAAGAAGTTTTGCAAGCTATTACATCGCTAAAAAAGGGAAAGCGGCAGGCCCCGATGCCATTCCAAATTAAGTGTATCTTATTTTGAAAGAGGAACTAGCACCATTTTTACTCCAACTTTTTACCTCAGTGTACTTAGGTGCACAGGCGGTACCGGCATCTTGGAATGAGGCAACAATTACAATAATTTTAAAACCAAATAAAAATCCACAGTACTGTGAATCATATAGACCCATCTCACTTTTAAATAGCGATCATAAAATCTATACTCATATTCTCACCAGAAGACTAGATAAAGTAGCAGGTTCCATTATACACTCTGATCAAAAGGGTTTTATGAAGGGAAGACAGTTGAAAGAATTAACGCAAGATCTTATTGGGGCTATAGACTTGGCAAGTTTATATCAAACTCCATTGGCAGTTTTAACATTCGATGCTGCCAAAGCTTTCGACAAGGTTAATTGGATTTTTTTAACTGAGGTAATTAACCGCTTCAATCTGGGAGAAACTTTTGTGGCGGCAGTAAAGGCTCTTTATAAGAACCCCTCAGCTAGCATTCTTGTTAATGGAAATTTGACTAAACAACTAAAAATCTCGCGAGGGACTCGACAGGGGTGCCCCCTATCCCCTCTTCTTTTCAATCTTTATATTGAGCCTTTGGCATGTAAATTGAGATCAAGTCATATTATTTCCCCTTTTAGATGTGCGGGCTGGGAAAAGAAAATAGGTCTGTATGCAGACGATCTCATGATCCTGACAGGAAATATAGAACAGGCATTTCCAGAGATCTGCAATCAGTTGGAGAATTTTGGGATGATTGCTGGATACTCTGTAAATCAGCAGAAGACTGAGCTGATGTTATGGAATTCTCTTTACAAAAACATGCTTGAAAAACAACAAATAAGATACCTCGGGATTCAAATTACCAAGAACATAGATAAAATTGCTCAATTAAATTTCGATAAGACCATGGTTAGTGTACGACAACAGTTACAGGTATGGGAGCTTTTACCTCTTTCTATCATAGGGAGATCCAATTTGTTAAAAATGTCTATTTTGCCTAAGTTTACCTTTCTTTTTGATACCATTCCCTTAGAATTTTCTAAAAATTGGTTTAAGAAAGCGCAAGGGCTATTTTCCTCATTTATATGGGGTAGGAAGAACCCTAGAATCTCTCAAAAAAAACTAAGGAGGAAAAAACCCAATGGCGGTATAGCTACACCTGACCTATACTTCTATTATTGCGCTTTCCACTTTAAAAACTCACGACAACTCTTAAATGATGGTCAGGTTTACCAACCTCTATTTAAAGCCCTAACAAAGGCACATAACACACATGCTGATTTTTTTCTTTTAAAGTTTGGCCACCCCAAATTTTTTAAGAAAGTTAGATTGAAGATATTGAGAGCCGCTATTAGAGTCTGGATACAACTGAGGACATTATTTGATATACCCTATTACAATCAAGAAACACCAATCTGGGACTCCCCGGGTACACCGAGTTGTTTGCAAGATGCCCTGGCTCTCCCGTTACGCAGAGCAGGGATAGCAAGATGGGGAGAATTAATAGTGGAAAAGGAATTAATTCCATGGCAATGTCTATCTGCTTTAACAAATAATGCAGTATCAAGATTTAAATATTTGCAACTTCTTGGTTGGACAAAATCACTAAGTAAAGAACTAGCCGGGGATGGAGATTCAATAATAGCAATCCGTGCAAGACCAACACATAAGGAAGTAGCAGTATGGTATTGGAAAATGATCGAGACTGGAGATAAAAACTCGAATGTATTCACGGAGAGCTGGAAGAAGGACATGCCGGATGAAGACATCGAGATTCTCGGGCAAGTATCTATGTCTACCCTTTGGTCATATGTGAAAGCTGCCCCGTTAAAAAGAAATCATCTTTTCACTCTTCATAAAGCTTATTGGACGCCTCTGAAGCTGTCTAAGTTGGGGAGTCGAGCGACACGGAAGTGCCCGAAATGTGACGACATCAATGTAAACGAGGTGCATATGTTTTGGCAATGTCCTTCGATCGAGCTCTTCTGGGTACACGTGAGTAACAGCATCTCTGAAATTCTGGGGAGAAAGGTTGGGTTAACAGCATCATTAGTTATTTTTGGGGTAATTTCAAGTGAGATGGATAATACTGTTTTTTCAAGAAACCAGAGGGCATTACTTTTTGTCTTAATCCTCTTGGCACGCAGGGAGATCTGCATTAAGTGGATCTCATCTGTTTCACCGACTAAACTAGAATGGATAAGCTCGGTACAACGTATTTCAACTCTTGATCGAGCAAGTAGTAGGACCAAAAAACAAAGTTCTGGGATCTTTGGGAAAGCTGGTTCACAATTTTCGCTTTTAATTAGTTTGGTTAAAATTGTTGTTTTATTATAGCGGGTAAATTCAGTTGGAGTCACCCCTTATGGGAATATGCTTTTCATTTTTTTTTTAAACTAACTTTGGGTGCAGATATATCCGGCTTTTGCTAAGTTTTATACTTTCTCTGGTGGTCCAATGATTATGAACCTGCTTGTGTGGCCGAGTTGGTGAGAAACTAGCTAAGGCTAGGGGAACGGCCCATTAAAGAAGAAGAGGGGCCTTGGTAACTTCCGATAAGCCTTGTTGAAAAGGGGAGAAGGGGGAAGTGCCCGGGGGTTAAACTTTCCCATCCTTCAATGAGAAGCGACCGGGCCTCCTATTTCCCTAAATTTTTCATGGTTACACTGGGCTGTGATATATCGGACTGACCAGCTCTACATTCTTGAATTTCGAGCATGTTTTGTAGAATGAGGACTATAAAAAAAAAGAAAAAAAAAAAAAAAAAAGATCATTGTCATCTTCCTGGCCAGTTTCAGAGGTCAGGTCCTGGGTTTCTCCACCCCTGGTCCCTTCCTCATCTTCTGCCCCACCCTCTCTGCCTACCCCTTCAGACTCTGTTGGTCTTCTGAGATCATCCAACAGAAGCACCTCTATGAGGCGTTGGGTGTTGGCACTTTTGCCTGTCTTCAGCTTCCTAGTACTGCACAATGCTCTCAATTCCAAGAATGGGAGGTTGTCATACTTGGATGGTAGAAGCCCATTGGCTTCTTGCAGGGACCCACTGGTTCCTGGCCTTGAAGACATCACTAGTGAGGTGTGGTGTATGCACTACCTACTCTAGTGTGGCCTACTAAACTCTCTTGAGTTGTTGAAAGGGTGTGCTAAGCCCTTGACACACAACTCTAAGTTCAGTAGAACTTACTGTATTTCTAAGCTTGAATTTATATGTACCTCAGGTACCTTTAGTGGTTTTCAGTTAGTCACACACTTGAGATTATCTGGTAAAACAAAGGCAAGCTTGAATCCAACCGCTGCACACCAATGTGAGAAGTTGGCCTGGTATATGCTGTCCACTAGTTATAGTGGGCACCTTGCACCAGTCCAAACGACCTTTATTGATGATAGGTTTAAAGACAACCTTTATTGAAAGCTATCCTAGTGGTAGCTATGGAGAGCAGCCTTCAGGCTAAGTCTTGAAGGAGTGTTAAGCTGTTTGTTTTACCAGTCTATAATCTCATAAATGACCAAATGAAAGGAGAACCACACCAGGTATATATATAAAATATATGTATTTATTACTAAACACTACCCAATAGTCTCTTTATGAGGCTAGAGGTCAAAGTACACAAGTTACAAGTCAAATAGCACAGTAAATTAGCACAATATACGATTAGCCCTAGGGGCGTACCAAACCATATATTAAGAAAGTGGTATAAGAACCACGACTTAAGTAGACACAAGGCCTAGAGCCTGTAGAATCGCTGGGACCCCAAGGAACCACCCAGGGTAGTGACGCAGGGGACCCACGGGGGCCGTGTGCAGTGTGTGAACACAGCCACGAGCTCCGTTAAAGTCTATGGGAAAGTCGCGGTTAGAGTTTTAAAGATTAAGGACACTTAGAAATGGACTAGGACCAAACCCTCTTGGACTTAGACAGTTCTAGGGTCAACACCCACGGGAGCACCAGAGTACTTGAGTTACCTCACCCAGGGAAGCCGGGTGCATAGGGGTCAAATGGTGTCGGGTCGCGTCGTCGATTTCAATGGCAGCCTGCAAAGAAGTGCTGCTGCCGGGAAGATGCGAAGTGTCCGAAGAGATCCAAGCCTGGATTGGAGATGAGAAGAACCTGAAAGCAGAGGGGACAGAGTCTGGGTCACTTGCCAGTGACCAGGGGCACGATAGTCGAATGCCCACCGATGTCGGGTGTTTCAGGTGAAAGAGGTGAAGCTTGACTCTTCAGCCACGAGGCTCAGGAGGTGTCGACGACAACCAGGAGCTGGATTCGAGCTGTCCCACAAAGGATGTCGAGTGCTGCAGTGTTGGTGTCCGGATTGAACACAACAAGCCTTGGCAACAGCAACCCATGCAGAAAGGAGAAAGATGCTTCTGTGCAGACCAGCAAGGTCTGAGGGACTCACCACGTGGTGGGGAGTCAGGGCACGTCTGGAGCAACCGGGTAAGCCCAAGTAAAATCAGAGTTACCTTCACAGGGACCCACCAGTCAACGGACCAGGGATTGTGAAGGAGCCCCAAGCGGAAATTCAGGAAGCGGGCCCATGGAACACTCGTGGAGTGTAGGCTCACAATCTTTGGTGCAAATGGTGCTCGGGGCCTGGGCTACAAGTAACCCAAAGCAGGACTTCAAGAGACGTCGAGAAGTCAGTGCACTAGCAAATGTGCACGGTGTCCAGGAGTTCCGGTTCCATGTCACTCGTGAAGGCTGCGGGTCTCAGCTTTTCTGGGGAATCGGGTCGGCCTCTGCGAAGTCTGGAAATCCTCTTCCTGGGCTACAATTACTTCGGAGTCCGGCGGGAGCTTCGGAGATGCAGACCGGCAAATGCTTTGTTGGTGCCTGCCAAGCAGGGGAGTCACTCCTTGACCCCAAGGGAGATTTCTTCAGTCCTCTAGTCTTCAGTAGAGCGTCGAAGTTCCAGGATTCAGTTGCAGAGTTTCGTCCAAGGATATCTAAAGTCCTGTTGCCAGGGGTTCCTTACTTATACCTAAGAAAGGGGTTGGACTAACTCAGGGGACCCACCTATGGGAGGGTTTGGAAAGAGGGGAGGCTACACCCATTTCCTTTGTCCAGTTTCACACCAGAGCAGGGGCTGGCAGCCCCTGCAACCATTTTGAACTGGGGTATGCACGAGGACACCAAATGTGCCCCCAGTGCAGGACTTCAAAGCACTCTTGGAGTGCACCCACCCAGCCCCAATCCACTAAGGCCTGTCTGGGAGGTGGTAACACCTCCCTGTGACAGGAAACCTATTGTCCAGGCCTCCCCTGCCGGAGTTTCAGTCAGCAGCAGGAGGCCAGACTCGTGTCTGTGGCTGCAGCATCCATTTTGTGATGCCAGGGCTCTGTTTAGTTGGTACCGGGTATACCGGTGCTGTCATGTCTCTCCCTCTAGAAGGGTGGGATCATACTCCCACACCAGTTACTGGTGTGGGGGTATGATTCCAAGGTGTTTGACACCAAACACAACATGTTTCCGTGCAGCCATCCCAAAGTTAGCATTTACCTCGAGGATATAAGGCACTTAAGAGTATATGGTCAGGCTGCACCACAGACAACCCCAGAGAGGAGATTCCGAAGGCTGCATAGGGGCTCTGCTCATGCATGGGCACCCTCTCACATAAAACCAAGCACCCTGCCTTCAGGATTGATAAGGCCTGCCATAGGGGTGACTGATAGGATTATATGTGCAGTGATAGGGTGAGATATAGTGAACATATATCTCAGTAAGGGGTGCATGCACCACCTTACTCAGGCTGCTGTAGCAGTCCTGTGGTGTCATTTTGGAAGGCTGCCAAGGGGTGGCATAATACATGCTTCAGCCCCTGGTAGGCCTCTGGGGTACCAATGCCCTGGGTACATAGTATACCATATACTAGGGACTTATAAGGGCACCCCAGAATCCAATCTAAAGTGTACTTAAGGTACATGGAATCAATTTAGAGAGGAAGCAGCTAGGCTGGGGTCCTGGATAGCAGGGCCCCAGCCAGACTAAAGTCGAAAAACAGTGTAACATCAGCAAAAAGTGGGGGTAACCATAAGAGGCAGATCCTACTCTCCTACACGCATGCTGACAGAATATCTCAAATCAGACATCATCCCCTTGGGCTTACAAATTCGCAATACCCCTGCTATCTTCACCCACGACCCCAAATTCCGCACAGGCTTCAGCCATCTGGCGACAACTTGTTCACACCACTGGATGGTTTTGGGGATTGACACAGCTATTGAACACAGTCTAAAGGAACTTTGGGAGATTGCGGACCTTGAGAAACTCATACTAGAGGAGAGTACTATATCGGATGCCAAAAACCTCTTGGACAAAATTAATACCACTATTTCCACCTTCAATACTTTTGAACTCAACAAAAAAATCACCAAAATTCGAAAGGACATAAGGTACTACAATACAGAAAAGACCTACCCATACCTACGTGACGAGTTCTACAACACTCCTTACAATCCCCCAAGAACCCGCAACTGGGGCAGATTTCGTAACAACCAACAGATCACTTTTTCAGATTCCTCCAATACTTCCATAGAAGACTCAGACACAAGTGAAGGACCCAGTACTTCAAGGGACACTAACAGACCACCACCTCTACTGCCTCCCGGTTTTTTAGAACAGGGCCGCGGCCAAACTCAGGGACAGACGCGGAACAACCGCCAATACCAATACTACGGAGAGCGACAAACCAGAAGAAAGTTTTACCAATGGGGCCCACCACAATAATCGACCACTCCACCACCAACCCTGACTTATCCTCCAACAACGCACCACCCACCAGTAACCAAAACCTGCAATTGATACCTATTTTCAACCTATCGAGTCACAATCTGTCCTGTGAAGAAATTAAACTCCTGAGTAGAGGCCTCAGTTTTGTCCCAACGGAACGGAGCAACTTTTTCGATCTCCAAGCTAATTTGTTGCAGCTCTTTCGGCGCATCAGGTTACGACAATTCTTTTCAGACAAGCCAAAGTCCACCCTCACTTCCAGACCCCTTTTCCACCCTCCCTCCACCTTCAATCCCCCTTCAGCCGCCATGCCCCCGGAGATACTCTCCTTCGAACGTCTGGTTCTACGTGAAGTAGCGGATCTCCAAAAACAGTTTGAATATGTCCCATACAACCTCCCTTGGTCAGAGAAACAAGCGCTACTCAACCTCAAAAAGAAAATAGATTTGATCATCAAACCTGCGGACAAGGGTGGCGGGATTGTGGTCATGGACATTGACAAATATGACCTTGAAATTAAGAGACAACTGGGTAACACCAGCTACTATCGTCCACTCACCAAGGATCCATTACCTGAACTAAAAATCAAAATCCAACAAGTTACTAGCCAAGCAAGATCCAAAGACATCATCTTACACAAGGAATTTGCATTTCTGAACAACCAACATCCCCGCACGCCAGTGATCTATGTATTACCAAAGATACAGAAGGACAGTACCAACCCACCTGGACGTCCGATTGTATCAGGCTGTGGCTCCATCCTTGAGCCACTGGGCAAGTACATCAACGCCATCATCAAGGATTTCATACCACTGACAGAAACATTCATACGTGATAGTATGGACCTCATTAAAACAATCGAGGACAGACCCTTTGATACCAGTACCGAACTCATGGTGGGACTCGATATAGAGTCACTATACACCAACATCCCCCATGAGGAGGGCCTCTCGGTCATTGAAGAATTGTTGGAGACCAGACCCAAACCTACCTTGATCCCGACGGATTTCATAATGGATTTACTATGCATTGCCCTGGAGAACAACTACTTCCTATATCGGGACACATTTTATCTACAAATCAAAGGTGTTTCGATGGGTGCTTGTTTTGCCCCCAACTTCGCCCTTCTCTTTGTATATTATCTTGAAATGACTCATATACTCACCCCGAACAATCCCTTCCAAACACAGGTCTCCCTCTGGCGTCGCTACATAGATGACATTCTTCTACTATGGAAGGGTCCTATCGACTCATTGAACTCCTTCATCCAATGGCTCAACCAGTCACAACCTCATCTTAAATTTACCTCTGATTGTAAATCCAACGACCTACCATTCCTGGACATCACCATACATGCGGAGGATGGGAAAATTGGAACCACCCTATATCGTAAACCCATGGAACGGAATACATTACTACAGTACTCCAGCTACCACCCACGCGGATTTAGAGATGGTCTCCCCTACGGCCAATTCCTGCACATCTGCAGAAATTGCAAGTGGTGCAAAGACTATTTCCGGGAATCCGACATCCTCCTTAGCAAATTGATCTTCAGAGGATACCCACCACGGTTGGTCTCCCGTGCCCGCAAAAGAGCATGGTATTGCCACTGCGACCAGCTCCTGACACCCCAAGCCAAAAGAGTTAATACCAGGATTCCTTTTGTCACCAAGTTCAGTCCCTGCAGCAACCAAGTCAGCAAAATTATCAAACGAAATTGATCCATACTGAGAACACACGAAGCATTCCAAGAACCTCCACTCTTCTCCTACCAACGAGGTGACAACTTGTCCAATCACCTTGTTCACGCCATCACTTGGCCCATGAAACCAGCACAACAGAGCTCCATCACTGCTACATGGGGCCTACCACCGGTTATCGGACATTACAGATGCCAGACCTGCGTTGTATGTGACCTTACATCCAACAACAAAGAATTCAAGGCCAACAACAAAACTTATAAACTAGGAACTTTCACCAATTGTCGGTCCCACAACGTCATCTACGCCATTCGTTGCCCCTGCGACCTTGTATACATCGGCCAAACCACCCAAATGGTGAAACAAAGAATAATACAACACAAGAGCAGGATTCACTGCAAAGTATTGACTGCCCCCCTGGTATCGCACTACATTGAAAAAAACCACAGCGAACTAGACATCACTTGGCAAGTGATCGACCAGTCCTTACAGCCCGCCAGAGGGGGTAACCTCCAAGCACTACTCAACAGGAGTGAGTGCAAATGGATTACCCGGTGCAATTCAGTGGACCAGGGTCTGAATAACATTGATGAGTGGAACAGTACAGTACAACTGTGATTGCACCTCCTATACCTCGTCCCCCGGCTCCTCATACCCACGCAGTGACCTGCGACCACACTGCTGTTTTTCGTTTCCCTCTCCCGTCACTGAACCGCTCGAACCCCCTTGAGTCCTGATTACTCATAATTTCCTCCTTGAATTGAGACACTCTTCTTGCAGCCCCTTGATACACGGCACCAGCAATTATGGTTAATTTAATTGGTCAATTTAGTGGCATTAACTTGCATCACAATAATTGTTTATCTATGTCACAGTAATAACACTGCTATTATTGTACCAGTCTTTCTTTTTTGTCCTTGCCATTCATTGTACTCTGCCTGTACACAGTAGTCTCAACGGGGCTACAAGGACCAACACTGTGGTACACCATCACTTAATTAATTGCAGTGTTTTAGCCCTTCTTCCCTTTTCCCAACCCTCCCCCTCCCCTCCCCGTGCGTCCACACTTTTCATTCACTGGGTTTGACCCCGTGGTTGCTGTGTTCCCTCGACCTTTCTGACCACGCCCCCAGGCACCAAGACACATGGTCACATGACGCTCTGAGGCTCCGCACCCGGAAGCGCAGCGTCTATTACCTCGGCTGGCCATTTCCCCTCGGTTAGACACCGGATTGGCCGCACACGATTGTGCGGCTCCGCGCTGATCGGAGCGCCCTTCCTGTCCTCGGATCTATTCCGCCTGACTCCCTGAAGCACCTTATGGTAAGCCTCGTGCGATTCCCTGTTCATGCTCCCGGTCAATGCGACCCCTTTTTGGCTTTACACTGACTGAACTTGTCCCCACCGTGTTTCGCCCTCACTTAGGACTCTAATCACGGATCGTATTCTTCCCACCAATTCCCATACAGTGGATCGGGGCTCCGACCCTGTTATTTGGCTCCTGATTTCCGATTTACCTCGCGGCTAGGTACGTTGCCTGTACCACCACGCACCCTCTCACGCGGTCTCCCCCCACGTCTTTGCCTAATATTCCCCTTTCACTTCTAGGAACCTCCAGTTACCACTGGTAACTTCCACCGCGTTGACGCTCCTCCTCGCTGCGCTCCGCCCGTGGTCCCCAGCTCCCTCACGCTGGATTAGTACCAACCTGGGACTCTTTCATTTCTATTGGGCAAGCCACGCTGCCCCTTGACGCTCGCCTCCTGCTTCCTTCAGGTAGGCTACTCTTCGCCCTCCTCTCGCATTCTCCGCTTCCCAATGCGGACCGCTTCCCTGGTCCCATCTCTCCCTGGTCCCTCTCCTTTTCCTCCCTTGTACAGCACCCCTTACTTGGCAACCCGGTCCTGAAGATGATCCTGAATAAATAGGATCGAAACGCCGTCGACATTTCAGCGCAATCTGCGGCGCAAATTCAACTATGGTTCCAATAAAATGTCTAGCAAAATTATGACCAACTATTGTAAATAATCCTTGGTGACCCCTATATTTCTGTACATATTTTTCAACTTGTCACATTGCGCCTTCCACTGTTCTCTCACTTGTCACTTGCGCTGTCACCCTTGTGTGTCACGAGCACATTAGTGCACCAAGTTCATTTTGGGTTGCCTTTGCAGTTTTTGCCCACAGTGCTGATATAACTGTTCTGTATAATTTGTTACTTCAATTACATGATGCCATGAGCACATTTTAAAACATACCACAAGTCTCCCTCTCTCCTTTTTTGTAATGTCTTGTACATGCATATATACTTGCCTTTCTCAATGATACCGGTTGAGACATTGTTGTTAGTTTTTTAGCTCAAACTGGAACGGCATGGGAAGCACAAAATTGATGGATTTAGGCCCAGATCTCTCTACTGCTGTGAATGTATGATGTTGTTCTGCATTCTGTCCATCAATCGTTCTTTTTACATTTGTCACCCAGAGTGGGACGGGTTTGCCCAGATGTGGGTACCATGCTCTCCATGCCACTGGAGTCAAGCTCTCCTGGCTGATGAGGGGGGAAACCCAGAAACCGGTACTAGGATCCATGTTTCCATTCCAGGTTGAACCTGGCCTGGCAATTCGGGATGGACTGTTCCCATTGGGCGCAGGGTCAAGACTGATTTCCTTATGGCTGGGTTCAAACTGGAATGGCATGGGAAGCAAACAAATGATGGATTTAGGCCCAGATCTCTGTACTGGGGTGAATGTATGACATTGTTCTGCATTTTGTCCATCAATCGTTCTTTTGACATTTGTCACCCCGAGTGGGACGGGTTTGTCCAGACGTGGGTCCCATGCTCTCCGTGCCACTGGAGTCAAGCAATCCTTGCTGATGATGGGTTAAACCCCGAAACCGGTCCTAGGATGTTTTTTTCCAGTCCAAGGAGGACCTGGCCTGTCAGTTTTGGGTGAACTGTTCCCATTGGGTGCAGGGGCAAGACTGATTTGCATATGGCTGAGCTCAAACTGGAACGGCATGGGGAGCACAAAATTGATGGATTTAGGCCCAGATCTCTGTACTGGTGTGAATGTATGACGTTGTTCTGCATTCTGCCCATCAATCGTTCTTTTTACATTTGTCAACCCGAGTGGGACGGGTTTGCCCAGACGTGGGTACCATGCTCTCCATGCCACTGGAGTCAAGCTCTCCTGGCTGATGAGGGGGGAAACCCCGAAACCGGTCCTAGGATGCTTGTTTCCATTCCAGGGAGGACCTGGCCTGGCAGTTCGGGATGGACTGTTCCCATTGGGCGCAGGGTCAAGACTGATTTGCATATGGCTAGGTTCAAACTGGAATGACATGGGGAGCAAAGAAATGATGGATTTAGGCCCAGATCTCTGTACTGGGGTGAATGTATGAGATTGTTCTGCATTCTCTCCATCTATTGTTCATTTTGCATTTGTCATCCCGAGATGGACACGTATGCCCAGATGTGGGTACCGTGCTCTCCATTCCACTGGAGTCAACCTATCCTGGCTGATGAGGGGTGAAACCCTGAAACCGGTCCAAGGATGCTTGTTTCCATTCCAGGGAGGACATGGCCTGGCAGTTCAGGCTGGACTGTTCTCATTGGGCGCAGGGTCAAGACTGATTTGCATATAGCTGGGTTCCAACTGGAATGGCATGGGGAGCAAAACAACTGATGGATTTAGGCCCAGATCTCTGCACTGGGGTTAATGTATGACATTGTTCTGCATTCTGTCCATCAATTGTTAATTTGCATTTGTCACCCCCGAGTGGGACAGGTAATGCCCAGTCCTAGGATGCTTGTTTCCATTCCAGGGAGAACCTGGACTGGCAGTTCAGGCTGGACTCTTCCCATTGGGCACTGGGTCAAGACCGATTTGCATATGGCTGGGTTCCAACTGGAATGGCATGGGGAGCAAAAAAAAGATAGATTTATGTCCAGATATCTGTTCTGTGGTGAATGTATGACATTGTTCTGCATTCTGGCCATCAATCTTTCTTTTTACATTTGTCACCCTGAGTGGGACGGGTATGCCCAGACATGGGTCCCGTGCTCTCCATTCCACTGGAGTCAACCTATCCTGGCTGTTGAGGGGTGAAACCCTGAAACCGGTCCTAGGATGCTTGTTTCCATTCCAGGGAGGACATGGCCTGGCAGTTCGGGCTGGACTGTTCTCATTGGGCGCAGGGTCAAGACTGATTTGCATATAGCTGTGTTCCAACTGGAATGGCATGGGGAGCAAAAAAACTGATGGATTTAGGCCCAGATCTCTGTACTGGGGTTAATGTATGACATTGTTCTGCATTCTGTCCATCAATTGTTAATTTGCATTTGTCACCCCCGAGTGGGACAGGTAATGCCCAGTCCTAGGATGCTTGTTTCCATTCCATGTAGAACCTGGCCTGGCAGTTCGGGCTGGACTGTTCCCATTGGGCGCTGGGTCAAGACTGATTTGCATATGGCTGGGTTCCAACTGGAATGATATGGGGAGCAAAAAAAAGATGGATTTATGCCCAGATATCTGTACTGTGGTGAATGTATGACATTGTTCTGCATTCTGGCCATCAATCGTTCTTTTTACATTTGTCACCCCGAGTGGGACGGGTTTGCCCAGACGTGGGTCCCGTGCTCTCCGTGCCACTGGATTCAAGCGATCCCGGCTGATGAGCGGTGAAACCCCGAAACCAGTCCTAGGATGCTTGTTTCCAGTCCAAGGAGGACCTGGCCTGTCAGCTTGGGCTGGACTGTTCCCATTGGGTGCAGGGTCAAGACTGATTTGCATATGGCTGAGCTCAAACTGGAATTTCATGGGGAGCACAAAATTGATGGATTTAGGCCCAGATCTCTGTACTGGGGTTAATGTATGACTTTGTTCTGCATTCTGTCCATCAATCGTTATTTTTGCATTTGTCACCCCGTGTGGGACGGGTATGCCCAGATGTGGTTCCCGTGCTCTCCATTCCACTGGAGTCAAGCTATTCTGGCTACTGAGGGGTGAAACCCCAAAACCAGTCCTAGGATGCTTGTTTCCATTCTAGGGAAGACCTGGCCTGGCCATTCGGGCTGGACTGTTCCCATTGGGCACAGGGTCAAGACTGATTTCCTTATGGCTGGGTTCAAACTGGAATGGCATGGGGAGCAAACAAATGAGGGATTTAAGCCCAGATCTCTGTACTGGGGTGAATGTATGACATTGTTCTGCATTCTGTCCATCAATCGTTCTTTTGACATTTGTCACCCCGAGTGGGACAGGTTTGCCCAGACGTGGGTCCCGTGCTCTCCATGCCACTGGAGTCAAGCTATCCTTGCTGATGATGGGTTAAACCCCGAAACCGGTCCTAGGATGTTTTTTTCCAGTCCAAGGAGGACCTGGCCTGTCAGTTTTGGGTGGACTGTTCCCATTGGGTGCAGGGTCAAGACTGATTTACATATGGCTGAGCTCAAACTGGAACGGCATGGGGAGCACAAAATTGATGGATTTAGGCCCAGATCTCTGTACTGGTGTGAATGTATGATGTTGTTCTGCATTCTGTCCATCAATCGTTCTTTTTACATTTGTCACCCCGAGTGGGACGGGTTTGCCCAGACGTGGTTCCTGTGCTCTCCATTCCACTGGAGTCAAGCTATTCTGGCTACTGAGGGGTGAAACCCCAAAACCAGTCCTAGGATGCTTGTTTCCATTCCAGGGAAGACCTGGCCTGGCAGTTCGGGCTGGGCTGTTCCCATTGGGCACAGGGTCAAGACTGATTTGCATATGGCTAGGTTCAAACTGGAATGGCATGGGGAGCAAAGAAATGATGGATTTAGGCCCAGATCTCTGTACTGGGGTGAATGTATGACATTGTTCTACATTCTGTCCATCTATTGTTCATTTTGCATTTGACATCCCGAGATGGACACGTATGCCCACACGTGGGTCCTGTGCTCTGCATGCCACCGGAGTCAAGCTATACTGGCTGATGAGGGGGAAACCCCGAAACCGGTCCTAGGATCCTTGATTACAGTCCAGGGAGGACCTAGCTTGGCAGTTCGTGCTGGGCTGTTCCCATTGGATGCAGGGTCAAGACTGATTTGCATATGGCTGGGTTCAAAGTGGAATGGCATGGGGAGCAAAGAAATGATGGATTTAGGCCCAGATCGCTGTACGGGGTGAATGTATGACATTTTTCTGCATTCTGTCCATCAATCGTTCTTTCTGGATTTGTCACCCCGAGTGGGACGGGTTTGCCCAGATGTGGGTCCGTGCTCTCCATGCCACTGGAGTTGGGATATCCAGGCTGATGAGGGGTGAAACCCCAAAACCGGTTCTATGATGCTTTTTCCAGTCCAGGGAGGACCTGGCATGGCAGTTCGGGGTGGACTGTTACCATTGTGCGCAGGGTCAAGACTGATTTGCATATGGCTGAGCTCAAACTGGAATGGCATGGGGAGCACAAAATTGATTGGTTTAGGTCCAGATCTCTGCACTGGGGTGAATGTATGACATTGTTCTACATTCTGTTCATCAATCGTTCTTTTTACATTTGTCACCCCGAGTGGGACGGGTTTGCCCAGACGTGGGTCCCGTGCTCTCCGTGCCACTGGAGTCAAGCTATCCTGGCTGATGAGGGGTGAATCCCCGAAGCCAGTCCTAGGATGCTTGTTTCCAGTCCAAGGAGGACATGGCCTGTCAGCTTGGGCTGGACTGTTCCCATTGGGCGCAGGGTCAAGACTGATTTGCATATGGCTGAGCTCAAACTGGAATGGCATGGGGAGCACACAATTGATGGATTTAGGCCCAGATCTCTGTACTGGGGTGAATGCATGACATTGTTCTGCATTCTGTTCATCTATTGTTCAGTTTGCATTTGTCACCCTGAATGGGACACGTATGCCCAGCTGTGGGTCCTGTGCTCTCCATGCCACTGGAGTCAAGCTATACTGGCAAATAAGGTGGGAAACCCCAAAACTGGTCCTAGGATGCTTGTTTCCAATCCAGGGTGGATCTGGCCTGGCAGTTTGGGCTGGACTGTTCCCAGTGGGCGCAGGGTCAAGACTGCTTTGCATATGGCTGAGTTCAAACTGGAATGTCATGGGGGGCACAGAATTGATTGGTTTAGGCCCAGATCTCTGTACTGGGGTGAATGTATGACATTGTTCTGATTTCTGTCCATCAATTGTTCTTTTTACATTTGTCACCCCGTGTGGGACAGGTATGCCCCAGACGTGGGTCGTGCTCTCCATTCCACTGGAGTCAAGCTATTCTGGCTGATAAGGGGTGAAACCCTGAAGCCGGTCTTAGGATGCTTCTTTTCATTCCAGGGAGGACCTAGCCTGGCAGTTCGGGCTGGACTGTTCCCATTGGGTGCTGGGTCAAGACTGATTTCCTTATGGCTGGGTTCAAACTGGAATGGCATGGGGAGCAAAAATAAGATGGATTTAGGCCCAGATATCTGTACTGTGGTGAATGTATAACATTTTTCTGCATTCTGTCCATCAATCGTTATTTTTGCATTTGTCACCCCGAGTGGGACAGCTAAGCCTAGACATGGTTCCCGTGCTCTCCATGCCACTGGAGTCAAGCTATCCTGGCTGATGTGGGGTGAAACCCCGAAACCGGTCATAGGATGCTTGTTTCCAGTCCAGGGAGGATCTGGCCTGGCAGTTTGGGCTGGACTGTTCCCATTGGGTGCAGGGTCAAGACTGATTTGCATATGGCTGAGCTCAAACTGGAATGGCATGGGGAGCACAAAATTGATGGATTTAGGCCCAGATCTATGTACTGGGGTGAATGTATGACATTGTTCTGCATTCTGTCCACCTATTGTTCTTTTTACATTTGTCACCCCGAGAGGGACGGGTTTGCCCAGACGTGGTTCCCGTGCTCTCCATTCCACTGGAGTCAAGCTATTCTGGCTACTGAGGGGTGAAACCCCAAAACCAGTCCTAGGATGCTTGTTTCCATTCCAGGGAAGACCTGGCCTGGCAGTTCGGGCTGGGCTGTTCCCATTGGGCACAGGGTCAAGACTGATTTGCATATGGCTAGGTTCAAACTGGAATGGCATGGGGAGCAAAGAAATGATGGATTTAGGCCCAGATCTCTGTACTGGGGTGAATGTATGACATTGTTCTACATTCTGTCCATCTATTGTTCATTTTGCATTTGACATCCCGAGATGGACACGTATGCCCACACGTGGGTCCTGTGCTCTGCATGCCACCGGAGTCAAGCTATACTGGCTGATGAGGGGGAAACCCCGAAACCGGTCCTAGGATCCTTGATTACAGTCCAGGGAGGACCTAGCTTGGCAGTTCGTGCTGGGCTGTTCCCATTGGATGCAGGGTCAAGACTGATTTGCATATGGCTGGGTTCAAAGTGGAATGGCATGGGGAGCAAAGAAATGATGGATTTAGGCCCAGATCGCTGTACGGGGGTGAATGTATGACATTTTTCTGCATTCTGTCCATCAATCGTTCTTTCTGGATTTGTCACCCCGAGTGGGACGGGTTTGCCCAGATGTGGGTCCGTGCTCTCCATGCCACTGGAGTTGGGATATCCAGGCTGATGAGGGGTGAAACCCCAAAACCGGTTCTATGATGCTTTTTCCAGTCCAGGGAGGACCTGGCATGGCAGTTCGGGGTGGACTGTTACCATTGTGCGCAGGGTCAAGACTGATTTGCATATGGCTGAGCTCAAACTGGAATGGCATGGGGAGCACAAAATTGATTGGTTTAGGTCCAGATCTCTGCACTGGGGTGAATGTATGACATTGTTCTACATTCTGTTCATCAATCGTTCTTTTTACATTTGTCACCCCGAGTGGGACGGGTTTGCCCAGACGTGGGTCCCGTGCTCTCCGTGCCACTGGAGTCAAGCTATCCTGGCTGATGAGGGGTGAATCCCCGAAGCCAGTCCTAGGATGCTTGTTTCCAGTCCAAGGAGGACATGGCCTGTCAGCTTGGGCTGGACTGTTCCCATTGGGCGCAGGGTCAAGACTGATTTGCATATGGCTGAGCTCAAACTGGAATGGCATGGGGAGCACACAATTGATGGATTTAGGCCCAGATCTCTGTACTGGGGTGAATGCATGACATTGTTCTGCATTCTGTTCATCTATTGTTCAGTTTGCATTTGTCACCCTGAATGGGACACGTATGCCCAGCTGTGGGTCCTGTGCTCTCCATGCCACTGGAGTCAAGCTATACTGGCAAATAAGGTGGGAAACCCCAAAACTGGTCCTAGGATGCTTGTTTCCAATCCAGGGTGGATCTGGCCTGGCAGTTTGGGCTGGACTGTTCCCAGTGGGCGCAGGGTCAAGACTGCTTTGCATATGGCTGAGTTCAAACTGGAATGTCATGGGGGGCACAGAATTGATTGGTTTAGGCCCAGATCTCTGTACTGGGGTGAATGTATGACATTGTTCTGATTTCTGTCCATCAATTGTTCTTTTTACATTTGTCACCCCGTGTGGGACAGGTATGCCCCAGACGTGGGTCGTGCTCTCCATTCCACTGGAGTCAAGCTATTCTGGCTGATAAGGGGTGAAACCCTGAAGCCGGTCTTAGGATGCTTCTTTTCATTCCAGGGAGGACCTAGCCTGGCAGTTCGGGCTGGACTGTTCCCATTGGGTGCTGGGTCAAGACTGATTTCCTTATGGCTGGGTTCAAACTGGAATGGCATGGGGAGCAAAAATAAGATGGATTTAGGCCCAGATATCTGTACTGTGGTGAATGTATAACATTTTTCTGCATTCTGTCCATCAATCGTTATTTTTGCATTTGTCACCCCGAGTGGGACAGCTAAGCCTAGACATGGTTCCCGTGCTCTCCATGCCACTGGAGTCAAGCTATCCTGGCTGATGTGGGGTGAAACCCCGAAACCGGTCATAGGATGCTTGTTTCCAGTCCAGGGAGGATCTGGCCTGGCAGTTTGGGCTGGACTGTTCCCATTGGGTGCAGGGTCAAGACTGATTTGCATATGGCTGAGCTCAAACTGGAATGGCATGGGGAGCACAAAATTGATGGATTTAGGCCCAGATCTATGTACTGGGGTGAATGTATGACATTGTTCTGCATTCTGTCCATCTATTGTTCTTTTTACATTTGTCACCCCGAGAGGGACGGGTTTGCCCAGACGTGGTTCCAGTGCTCTCCATTCCACTGGAGTCAAGCTATTCTGGCTACTGAGGGGTGAAACCCCAAAACCAGTCCTAGGATGCTTGTTTCCATTCCAGGGAAGACCTGGCCTGGCAGTTCGGGCTGGGCTGTTCCCATTGGGCACAGGGTCAAGACTGATTTGCATATGGCTAGGTTCAAACTGGAATGGCATGGGGAGCAAAGAAATGATGGATTTAGGCCCAGATCTCTGTACTGGGGTGAATGTATGACATTGTTCTACATTCTGTCCATCTATTGTTCATTTTGCATTTGACATCCCGAGATGGACACGTATGCCCACACGTGGGTCCTGTGCTCTGCATGCCACCGGAGTCAAGCTATACTGGCTGATGAGGGGGAAACCCCGAAACCGGTCCTAGGATCCTTGATTACAGTCCAGGGAGGACCTAGCTTGGCAGTTCGTGCTGGGCTGTTCCCATTGGATGCAGGGTCAAGACTGATTTGCATATGGCTGGGTTCAAAGTGGAATGGCATGGGGAGCAAAGAAATGATGGATTTAGGCCCAGATCGCTGTACGGGGGTGAATGTATGACATTTTTCTGCATTCTGTCCATCAATCGTTCTTTCTGGATTTGTCACCCCGAGTGGGACGGGTTTGCCCAGATGTGGGTCCGTGCTCTCCATGCCACTGGAGTTGGGATATCCAGGCTGATGAGGGGTGAAACCCCAAAACCGGTTCTATGATGCTTTTTTCCAGTCCAGGGAGGACCTGGCATGGCAGTTCGGGGTGGACTGTTACCATTGTGCGCAGGGTCAAGACTGATTTGCATATGGTGGGTTCAAACTGGAATGGCATGGGGAGCAAAAAAAGATTGATTTAGGCCCAGATATCTGTACTGTGGTGAATGTATGACATTGTTCTGCATTCTGTCCATCAATCGATATTTTTGCATTTGTCACCCCGAGTGGGACAGGTAAGCCTAGACATGGGTCCCGTGCTCTCCATGCCACTGGAGTCAAGCTATCCTGGCTGATGAGGGGTGAAACCCCAAAACCAGTCCTAGGATGCTTGTTTCCAGTTCAAGGAGAACCTGGCCCATCAGCTTAGGCTGGACTGTTCCCATTGGGCGCTGGGTCAAGACTGATTTGCATATGGCTGAGCTCAATCTGGAATGGCATGGGGAGCCCAAAATGTAAGGATTTAGGCCCAGATCTCTGTACTGGGGTGAATGCATGACAATGTTCTGCATTCTGTCCATCTATTGTTCATTTTGCATTTGTCACCCCGAGTGGAACACGTATGCCCAGACGTGGGTCCCGTGCTCACCATGCCACTGGAGTCAAGCTATACTGGCTGATGAGGAGGGAATCCCTGAAACCGGTCCTAGGATGCTTGTTTCCAGTCCAGGGAGGATCTGGCCTGGCAGTTCGGGCTGGACTGTTCCTATTGGGCACAGGGTCAAGACTGCTTTGCATATGGCTGAGCTCAAACTGGAATGGCATGGGGAGCACAAAATTGATTGGTTTAGGTCCAGATCTCTGCACTGGGGTGAATGTATGACATTGTTCTACATTCTGTTCATCAATCGTTCTTTTTACATTTGTCACCCCGAGTGGGACGGGTTTGCCCAGACGTGGGTCCCGTGCTCTCCGTGCCACTGGAGTCAAGCTATCCTGGCTGATGAGGGGTGAATCCTCGAAGCCAGTCCTAGGATGCTTGTTTCCAGTCCAAGGAGGACATGGCCTGTCAGCTTGGGCTGGACTGTTCCCATTGGGCGCAGGGTCAAGACTGATTTGCATATGGCTGAGCTCAAACTGGAATGGCATGGGGAGCACACAATTGATGGATTTAGGCCCAGATCTCTGTACTGGGGTGAATGCATGACATTGTTCTGCATTCTGTTCATCTATTGTTCAGTTTGCATTTGTCACCCTGAATGGGACACGTATGCCCAGCTGTGGGTCCTGTGCTCTCCATGCCACTGGAGTCAAGCTATACTGGCAAATAAGGTGGGAAACCCCAAAACTGGTCCTAGGATGCTTGTTTCCAATCCAGGGTGGATCTGGCCTGGCAGTTTGGGCTGGACTGTTCCCAGTGGGCGCAGGGTCAAGACTGCTTTGCATATGGCTGAGTTCAAACTGGAATGTCATGGGGGGCACAGAATTGATTGGTTTAGGCCCAGATCTCTGTACTGGGGTGAATGTATGACATTGTTCTGATTTCTGTACATCAATTGTTCTTTTTACATTTGTCACCCCGTGTGGGACAGGTATGCCCCAGACGTGGGTCGTGCTCTCCATTCCACTGGAGTCAAGCTATTCTGGCTGATAAGGGGTGAAACCCTGAAGCCGGTCTTAGGATGCTTCTTTTCATTCCAGGGAGGACCTAGCCTGGCAGTTCGGGCTGGACTGTTCCCATTGGGTGCTGGGTCAAGACTGATTTCCTTATGGCTGGGTTCAAACTGGAATGGCATGGGGAGCAAAAATAAGATGGATTTAGGCCCAGATATCTGTACTGTGGTGAATGTATAACATTTTCTGCATTCTGTCCATCAATCGTTATTTTTGCATTTGTCACCCCGAGTGGGACAGCTAAGCCTAGACATGGTTCCCGTGCTCTCCATGCCACTGGAGTCAAGCTATCCTGGCTGATGTGGGGTGAAACCCCGAAACCGGTCCTAGGATGCTTGTTTCCAGTCCAGGGAGGATCTGGCCTGGCAGTTCGGGCTGGACTGTTCCTATTGGGCACAGGGTCAAGACTGCTTTGCATATGGCTGAGCTCAAACTGGAATGGCATGGGGAGCACAAAATTGATTGGTTTAGGTCCAGATCTCTGCACTGGGGTGAATGTATGACATTGTTCTACATTCTGTTCATCAATCGTTCTTTTTACATTTGTCACCCCGAGTGGGACGGGTTTGCCCAGACGTGGGTCCCGTGCTCTCCGTGCCACTGGAGTCAAGCTATCCTGGCTGATGAGGGGTGAATCCCCGAAGCCAGTCCTAGGATGCTTGTTTCCAGTCCAAGGAGGACATGGCCTGTCAGCTTGGGCTGGACTGTTCCCATTGGGCGCAGGGTCAAGACTGATTTGCATATGGCTGAGCTCAAACTGAAATGGCATGGGGAGCACACAATTGATGGATTTAGGCCCAGATCTCTGTACTGGGGTGAATGCATGACATTGTTCTGCATTCTGTTCATCTATTGTTCAGTTTGCATTTGTCACCCTGAATGGGACACGTATGCCCAGCTGTGGGTCCTGTGCTCTCCATGCCACTGGAGTCAAGCTATACTGGCAAATAAGGTGGGAAACCCCAAAACTGGTCCTAGGATGCTTGTTTCCAATCCAGGGTGGATCTGGCCTGGCAGTTTGGGCTGGACTGTTCCCAGTGGGCGCAGGGTCAAGACTGCTTTGCATATGGCTGAGTTCAAACTGGAATGTCATGGGGGGCACAGAATTGATTGGTTTAGGCCCAGATCTCTGTACTGGGGTGAATGTATGACATTGTTCTGATTTCTGTCCATCAATTGTTCTTTTTACATTTGTCACCCCGTGTGGGACAGGTATGCCCCAGACGTGGGTCGTGCTCTCCATTCCACTGGAGTCAAGCTATTCTGGCTGATAAGGGGTGAAACCCTGAAGCCGGTCTTAGGATGCTTCTTTTCATTCCAGGGAGGACCTAGCCTGGCAGTTCGGGCTGGACTGTTCCCATTGGGTGCTGGGTCAAGACTGATTTCCTTATGGCTGGGTTCAAACTGGAATGGCATGGGGAGCAAAAATAAGATGGATTTAGGCCCAGATATCTGTACTGTGGTGAATGTATAACATTTTTCTGCATTCTGTCCATCAATCGTTATTTTTGCATTTGTCACCCCGAGTGGGACAGCTAAGCCTAGACATGGTTCCCGTGCTCTCCATGCCACTGGAGTCAAGCTATCCTGGCTGATGTGGGGTGAAACCCCGAAACCGGTCATAGGATGCTTGTTTCCAGTCCAGGGAGGATCTGGCCTGGCAGTTTGGGCTGGACTGTTCCCATTGGGTGCAGGGTCAAGACTGATTTGCATATGGCTGAGCTCAAACTGGAATGGCATGGGGAGCACAAAATTGATGGATTTAGGCCCAGATCTATGTACTGGGGTGAATGTATGACATTGTTCTGCATTCTGTCCATCTATTGTTCTTTTTACATTTGTCACCCCGAGAGGGACGGGTTTGCCCAGACGTGGTTCCCGTGCTCTCCATTCCACTGGAGTCAAGCTATTCTGGCTACTGAGGGGTGAAACCCCAAAACCAGTCCTAGGATGCTTGTTTCCATTCCAGGGAAGACCTGGCCTGGCAGTTCGGGCTGGGCTGTTCCCATTGGGCACAGGGTCAAGACTGATTTCCTTATGGCTGGGTTCAAACTGGAATGGCATGGGGAGCAAACAAATGAGGGATTTAGGCCCAGATCTCTGTACTAGGGTGAATGTATGACATTGTTCTGCATTCTCTCCATCAATCGTTCTTTTGACATTTGTCACCCCGAGTGGGACGGGTTTGCCCAGACGTGGGTCCCGTGCTCTCCGTGCCACTGGAGTCAAGCTATCCTTGCTGATGATGGGTTAAACCCCGAAACCGATCCTAAGATGTTTTTTTCCAGTCCAAGGAGGACCTGGCCTGTCAGTTTTGGGTGGACTGTTCCCATTGGGTGCAGGGTCAAGACTGATTTGCATATGGCTGAGCTCAAACTGTAACGGCAGGGGAGCACAAAATTGATGGATTTAGGCCCAGATCTCTGTACTGGTGTGAATGTATGATGTTGTTCTGCATTCTGTCCATCAATCGTTCTTTTTACATTTGTCACCCCGAGATGGACACATATGCCCACACGTGGGTCCCATGCTCTGCATGCCACCGGAGTCAAGCTATACTGGCTGCTGAGGGGGAAACCCTGAAACCGGTCCTAGGATGCTTGTTTCCATTCCAGGGAGGACCTGGCCTGGCAGTTCGGAATGGACTGTTCCCATTGGGTGCCGGGTCAAGACTGATTTGCATATGGCTAGGTTCAAACTGAAATGGCATGGGGAGCAAAGAAAAGATGGATTTAGGCCCAGATCTCTGTACTGGGGTGAATGTATGACATTGTTCTGCATTCTGTCCATCTATTGTTCATTTTGCATTTGTCACCCCGAGATGGACACGTATGCCCACACGTGGGTCCTGTGCTCTGCATGCCACCGGAGTCAAGCTATTCTGGCTGCTGAGGGGGGAAACCCAGAAACCGGTCCTAGGATCCTTGATTCCAGTCCAGGGGGGACCTAGCTTGGCAGTTCGTGCTGGGCTGTTCCCATTGGATGCAGGGTCAAGACTGATTTGCATATGGCTGGGTTCAAACTGGAATGGCATGGGGAGCAAACAAATGATGGATTTAGGCCCAGATCGCTGTACGGGGGTGAATGTATGACATTTTTCTGCATTCTGTCCATCAATCGTTCTTTCTGGATTTGTCACCCCGAGTGGGACGGGTTTGCCCAGATGTGGGTCCCGTGCTCTCCATGCCACTGGAGTTGGGGTATCCAGGCTGATGAGGGGTGAAACCCCAAAACCGGTCCTATGATGCTTTTTTCCAGACCAGGGAGGACCTGGTATGGCAGTTCGGGGTGGACTGTTACCATTGTGCGCATGGTCAAGACTGATTTGCATATGGCTGGGTTCAAAATGGAATGGCATGGGGAGCAAAAAAAGATTGATTTAGGCCCAGATATCTGTACTGTGGTGAATGTATGACATTGTTCTGCATTCTGTCCATCAATCGTTATTTTTGCATTTGTCACCCCCGAGTGGGACAGGTAAGCCTAGATGTGGTCCCGTGCTCTCCATGCCACTGGAGTCAAGCTATCCTGGCTGATGTGGGGTGAAACCCGAAACCGGTCCTAGGATGCTTGTTTCCAGTCCAGGGAGGATCTGGCCTGGCAGTTCGGGCTGGACTGTTCCTATTGGGCACAGGGTCAAGACTGCTTTGCATATGGCTGAGCTCAAACTGGAATGGCATGGGGAGCACAAAATTGATTGGTTTAGGTCCAGATCTCTGCACTGGGGTGAATGTATGACATTGTTCTACATTCTGTTCATCAATCGTTCTTTTTACATTTGTCACCCCGAGTGGGACGGGTTTGCCCAGACGTGGGTCCCGTGCTCTCCGTGCCACTGGAGTCAAGCTATCCTGGCTGATGAGGGGTGAATCCCCGAAGCCAGTCCTAGGATGCTTGTTTCCAGTCCAAGGAGGACATGGCCTGTCAGCTTGGGCTGGACTGTTCCCATTGGGCGCAGGGTCAAGACTGATTTGCATATGGCTGAGCTCAAACTGGAATGGCATGGGGAGCACACAATTGATGGATTTAGGCCCAGATCTCTGTACTGGGGTGAATGCATGACATTGTTCTGCATTCTGTTCATCTATTGTTCAGTTTGCATTTGTCACCCTGAATGGGACACGTATGCCCAGCTGTGGGTCCTGTGCTCTCCATGCCACTGGAGTCAAGCTATACTGGCAAATAAGGTGGGAAACCCCAAAACTGGTCCTAGGATGCTTGTTTCCAATCCAGGGTGGATCTGGCCTGGCAGTTTGGGCTGGACTGTTCCCAGTGGGCGCAGGGTCAAGACTGCTTTGCATATGGCTGAGTTCAAACTGGAATGTCATGGGGGGCACAGAATTGATTGGTTTAGGCCCAGATCTCTGTACTGGGGTGAATGTATGACATTGTTCTGATTTCTGTCCATCAATTGTTCTTTTACATTTGTCACCCCGTGTGGGACAGGTATGCCCCAGACGTGGGTCGTGCTCTCCATTCCACTGGAGTCAAGCTATTCTGGCTGATAAGGGGTGAAACCCTGAAGCCGGTCTTAGGATGCTTCTTTTCATTCCAGGGAGGACCTAGCCTGGCAGTTCGGGCTGGACTGTTCCCATTGGGTGCTGGGTCAAGACTGATTTCCTTATGGCTGGGTTCAAACTGGAATGGCATGGGGAGCAAAAATAAGATGGATTTAGGCCCAGATATCTGTACTGTGGTGAATGTATAACATTTTTCTGCATTCTGTCCATCAATCGTTATTTTTGCATTTGTCACCCCGAGTGGGACAGCTAAGCCTAGACATGGTTCCCGTGCTCTCCATGCCACTGGAGTCAAGCTATCCTGGCTGATGTGGGGTGAAACCCCGAAACCGGTCATAGGATGCTTGTTTCCAGTCCAGGGAGGATCTGGCCTGGCAGTTTGGGCTGGACTGTTCCCATTGGGTGCAGGGTCAAGACTGATTTGCATATGGCTGAGCTCAAACTGGAATGGCATGGGGAGCACAAAATTGATGGATTTAGGCCCAGATCTATGTACTGGGGTGAATGTATGACATTGTTCTGCATTCTGTCCATCTATTGTTCTTTTTACATTTGTCACCCCGAGAGGGACAGGTTTGCCCAGACGTGGTTCCCGTGCTCTCCATTCCACTGGAGTCAAGCTATTCTGGCTACTGAGGGGTGAAACCCCAAAACCAGTCCTAGGATGCTTGTTTCCATTCCAGGGAAGACCTGGCCTGGCAGTTCGGGCTGGGCTGTTCCCATTGGGCACAGGGTCAAGACTGATTTCCTTATGGCTGGGTTCAAACTGGAATGGCATGGGGAGCAAACAAATGAGGGATTTAGGCCCAGATCTCTGTACTAGGGTGAATGTATGACATTGTTCTGCATTCTCTCCATCAATCGTTCTTTTGACATTTGTCACCCCGAGTGGGACGGGTTTGCCCAGACGTGGGTCCCGTGCTCTCCGTGCCACTGGAGTCAAGCTATCCTTGCTGATGATGGGTTAAACCCCGAAACCGATCCTAAGATGTTTTTTTCCAGTCCAAGGAGGACCTGGCCTGTCAGTTTTGGGTGGACTGTTCCCATTGGGTGCAGGGTCAAGACTGATTTGCATATGGCTGAGCTCAAACTGTAACGGCAGGGGAGCACAAAATTGATGGATTTAGGCCCAGATCTCTGTACTGGTGTGAATGTATGATGTTGTTCTGCATTCTGTCCATCAATCGTTCTTTTTACATTTGTCACCCCGAGATGGACACATATGCCCACACGTGGGTCCCATGCTCTGCATGCCACCGGAGTCAAGCTATACTGGCTGCTGAGGGGGAAACCCTGAAACCGGTCCTAGGATGCTTGTTTCCATTCCAGGGAGGACCTGGCCTGGCAGTTCGGAATGGACTGTTCCCATTGGGTGCCGGGTCAAGACTGATTTGCATATGGCTAGGTTCAAACTGAAATGGCATGGGGAGCAAAGAAAAGATGGATTTAGGCCCAGATCTCTGTACTGGGGTGAATGTATGACATTGTTCTGCATTCTGTCCATCTATTGTTCATTTTGCATTTGTCACCCCGAGATGGACACGTATGCCCACACGTGGGTCCTGTGCTCTGCATGCCACCGGAGTCAAGCTATTCTGGCTGCTGAGGGGGGAAACCCCGAAACCGGTCCTAGGATCCTTGATTCCAGTCCAGGGGGGACCTAGCTTGGCAGTTCGTGCTGGGCTGTTCCCATTGGATGCAGGGTCAAGACTGATTTGCATATGGCTGGGTTCAAACTGGAATGGCATGGGGAGCAAACAAATGATGGATTTAGGCCCAGATCGCTGTACGGGGGTGAATGTATGACATTTTTCTGCATTCTGTCCATCAATCGTTCTTTCTGGATTTGTCACCCCGAGTGGGACGGGTTTGCCCAGATGTGGGTCCCGTGCTCTCCATGCCACTGGAGTTGGGATATCCAGGCTGATGAGGGGTGAAACCCCCAAACCGGTCCTATGATGCTTTTTTCCAGACCAGGGAGGACCTGGTATGGCAGTTCGGGGTGGACTGTTACCATTGTGCGCATGGTCAAGACTGATTTGCATATGGCTGGGTTCAAAATGGAATGGCATGGGGAGCAAAAAAAGATTGATTTAGGCCCAGATATCTGTACTGTGGTGAATGTATGACATTGTTCTGCATTCTGTCCATCAATCGTTATTTTTGCATTTGTCACCCCCGAGTGGGACAGGTAAGCCTAGATGTGGTCCCGTGCTCTCCATGCCACTGGAGTCAAGCTATCCTGGCTGATGAGGGGTGAAACCCCGAAACCAGTCCTAGGATGCTTGTTTCCAGTTCAAGGAGGACCTGGCCCGTCAGCTTGGGCTGGACTGTTCCCATTGGGCGCAGGGTCAAGACTGATTTGCATATGGCTGAGCTCAATCTGGAATGGCATGTAGAGCCCAAAATGTATGGATTTAGGCCCAGATCTCTGTACTGGAGTGAATGTATGACATTGTTCTGCATTCTGTCCATCTATTGTTCATTTTGCATTTGTCACCCCGAGTGGAACACATATGCCCAGACGTGGGTCCCGTGCTCACCATGCCACTGGAGTCAAGCTATACTGGCTGAAGAGGAGGGAATCCCCGAAACCGGTCCTAGGATGCTTGTTTCCAGTCCAGGGAGGATATGGCCTGGCAGTTCGTGCTGGACTGTTCCTATTGGGCACAGGGTCAAGACTGCTTTGCATATGGCTGAGCTCAAACTGGAATGGCATGGGGAGCACAAAATTGAGTGGTTTAGGCACAGATCTCTGGACTGGGGTGAATGTATGACATTATTCTGCATTCTGTCCAGCAATCATTCTTTTTACATTAGTCACCCCTGGTGGGATGGGTTTGCCCAGACGTGGGTCCCTTGCTCTCCATGCCACTGGAGTCAAGCTATCCTGGCTGATGAGGGGGGAAACCCCGAAACTGGTCCTAGGATGCATGTTTCCATTCCAGGGAGGACCTGGCCAGGCAGTGCGGGCTTGACTGTTCCCATTGTGCGTAGGGTCAAGACTGATTTGCATATGGCTGGCTTCAAACTGGAATGGCATGGGGAACCAACAAATGATGGATTTAGGACCAGATCTCTGTACTGGGGTGAATGTATGACATTGTTCTACATTCTGTTCATCAATCGTTCTTTTTACATTTGTCATCCCGAGTGGGACGGGTTTGCCCAGACGTGGGTCCCGTGCTCTCCGTGCCACTGGAGTCAAGCTATCCTGGCTGATGAGGGGTGAAACCCCGAAGCCAGTCCTAGGATGCTTGTTTCCAGTCCAAGGAGGACCTGGCCTGTCAGCTTGGGCTGGACTGTTCCCATTGGGCGCAGGGTCAAGACTGATTTGCATATGGTTGAGGTCAAACTGGAATGGCATGGGGAGCACACAATTGATGGATTTAGGCCCAGATCTCTGTACTGGGGTGAATGCATGACATTGTTCTGCATTCTGTCCATCTATTGTTCAGTTTGCATTTGTCACCCCGAATGGGACAAGTATGCCCAGCCATGTGTCCCGTGCTCTCCATGCCACTGGAGTCAAGCTATACTGGCAAATGAGGTGGGAAACCCCAAAACTGGTCCTAGGATGCTTGTTTCCAGTCCAAGGTGGATCTGGCCTGGCGTTCGGGCTGGACTGTTCCCAGTGGGCGCAGGGTCAAGACTGCTTTGCATATGGCTGAGTTCAAACTGGAATGGCATGGGGAGCACAGAATTGGTTTAGGCCCAGATCTCTGTACTGGGGTGAATTTATGACATTGTTCTGCTTTCTATCCATCAATTGTTCTTTTTACATTTGTCACCCCGTGTGGGACAGGTATGCCCCAGACGTGGGTCGTGCTCTCCATTCCACTGGAGTCAAGCTATTCTGGCTGATAAGGGGTTAAACCCTGAAGCCGGTCTTAGGATGCTTCTTTTCATTCCAGGGAGGACCTAGCCTGGCAGTTTGGGCTGGACTGTTCCCATTGGGTGCAGGGTCAAGACTGATTTCCTTACGGCTGGGTTCAAACTGGAATGGCATGGGGAGCAAAAATAAGATGGATTTAGGCCCAGATATCTGTACTGTGGTGAATGTATAACATTGTTCTGCATTCTGTCCATCAATCGTTATTTTTGCATTTGTCACCCTGAGTGGGTCAGGTAAGCCTAGACATGGTTCCGTGCTCTCCATGCCACTGGAGTCAAGCTATCCTGGCTGATGTGGGGTGAAACCCCGAAACCGGTCCTAGGATGCTTGTTTCCAGTCCAGGGAGGATCTGGCCTGGCAGTTCGGGCTGGACTGTTCCCATTGGGTGCAGGGTCAAGACTGATTTGCATATGGCTGAGCTCAAACTGGAATGGCATGGGGAGCACAAAATTGATGGATTTAGGCCCAGATCTCTGTACTGGTGTGAATGTATGACATTATTCTGCATTCTGTCCATCTATTGTTCATTTTGCATTTGTCACCCCGAGTGGGACACGTATGCCCAGACGTGGGTCCCGTGCTGTGCATGCCACTGGAGTCAAGCTATACTGGCTGATGAGGAGGGAAACCCTGAAACCGGTCCTAGGATGCTTGTTTCCAGTCCAGGGAGGATCTGGCCTGGCAGTTCTGGCTGGACTGTTCCCATTGCGCGCAGGGTCAAGACTGCTTTGCATATGGCTGAGTTCAAACTGGAATGGCATGGGGAGCACAAAATTGATTGGTTTAGGCCGAGATCTCTTTACTGGGGTGAATGTATGACATTGTTCTGCTTTCTGTCCATCAATTGTTCTTTTTGCATTTGTCTCTCCATGTGGGACGGTTATGCCCAGACGTGGGTCCCGCGCTCTCCATTCCACTGGAGTCAAGCTATTCTGGCTGATGACGGCTGTAAGCCAGAAACCGGTCCCAGGATGCTTGTTTCCGGTCCAGGGAAGACATGGCTTGGCAGTTCGGGCTGGACTGTTCCCATGAGGCACAGGGTCAGACTGATTTGCATATGGCCATGTCTGAACTGGGGTGGCGGAGTGAGCTAAAGAATGATGATGGATTAAACCCAGATCAGTTGACTGGGGGTGAGTGCTTGCAATGTTCAACACTCCGTCCATCATCCCCTTTGGTTTTGCTCTGTTCCCATTGGGCGCAGGGTCAAGACTGATTTCCTTATGGCTGGGTTTAAACTGGAATGGCATGGGGAGCAAAAAAAATATGGATTTAGGCCCAGATATCTGTACTGTGGTGAATGTATGACATTGTTCTGCATTCTGTCCATCAATCGTCATTTTTGCATTTGTCAACCCGAGTGGGACAGTTACGCCCAGACGTGGGTCCCATGCTCTCCATGCCACTGGAGTCAAGCTATCCTGGCTGATGAGGGGTGAAACCCCGAAACCGGTCCTAGGATGCTTGTTTCCAGTCCAGGTAGGATCTGGCCTGGCAGTTCGGGCTGGACAGTTCCCATTGGGCGCAGGGTCAAGACTGATTTGCATATGGCTGGGTTCAAACTGGAATGGCATGTGGAGCAAACAAATTACGGATTTAGGCCCAGATCTCTGTACTGGGGTGAATGTATGACATTGTTCTGCATTCTGGCAATCAATTGTTCTTTGTGCATACATTTTCACCTGTAACTGCTTCCAAGTCTCCCGATAAAAATGGTACCTCACTTGTGTGGGTAGGCCTAGTGCCCATGGGAGGAAACGGCCAAAAACACAGCGTGGAAACAGCACATTTTTGCAGTGTTCCCAGCTGTGGAATTTAGGACCCTAGATCAGCTGGCACTTAGGGAAACCTAGCAAACCTAAATATTTTTGAAAACTATACACCCAATGGAATCCAGGATGGGGTTACTTCTGTGCCTCTCACCAGGTTCATTTAGCCAGAATCCCTTGCAAACCTCAAACTTTGTAAAAAAACATTTTGCTCACAATTTTATGATAGAAAGATCTGGAAATTTGTGCCGTAGCAGTGATCCCAGACAGAAATGTAAAGAAAATGTGATTTTAAAGCTAAATTTGAGATTTGCAGGGGATTCTGGGTAAGAACACTTTGGGGCATCCATGCAAGCCACACATCCTTGGACTCCCCCAGGTGTCTACTTTTCAGAAATGTCTGGGTTTGGTAGGTTTCCCTAGATGGCCACCGAGCCCGGGAACAAAAACCCTGGTGCCCCCCTTGCACAGCAAGGTCATTTTGATGATTCCACAGTACGTTTTGGGACCTTCCCTGTAGCAGGCACTTGGCCCACTCACACAAGTGAGGTACCATTTTTCTTGGGAAACCTGGGGGAACGCTATGTGGTAGGCTATTTGTGTTGGCCTGGTGATCCCACTACTTTTCCACACAGAAATGTGAGGGAAATATGATTTTGTTTAGCAAAATTTGCGGTTTGCAGTGGATTTGTGGTAAGAAAACTTTGGGGGATCCATGCAAGCCCTAGACTCCCCCGGGTGTCTAGTTTTCAGAAAAGTCTGGGTCTGGTAGGTTTTCCAAGATGGCTGTCTAGGCCGGGACCAAAAACGCAGGTGCCACCCTTGCAAAACCAGGTTGTTTTGTGATAGATAATTTTGATGTCTCCACAACACGTTTTGGGCCCTTTCCCGTCACAGGCATGTGGCCCACCCACACAAGTGAGGTACCATTTTTATCGGAAGACCTGGGGAAATGCTGGGTGATCAGAAATTTGTGTCGGACCGGTGATCCCATAACTTTCCCGCACAGAAATGTGAGGAAAATGGGATGTTTTTAGCTAAATTTGATGTTTGCATGTGATTCTGGGTAAGAAAATGTTGTGGGATACACGCAAGCACACCTCCCTGGACCCCAGGGTGTCTAGTTTTCAGAAATGTCTTGGTTTGGTAGGTTTCCCTAGAAGGCTGCAGAGCCCGGGACTAAAACGCAGGAGCCTCCTTTGCAAAAACAGGTAGTTTTGTGATAGATAGGGGGGCACTTGGGTTTTTGTTCCCGGGCTTGGCGGCAATCTAGGTAAACCTACCATATTTCAGGCATTTTTGAAAACTAAACACACGGGAGAATCCAGGGAGGTGTGACTTGCGTGGATTCCCCAATTGTTTCTTATCCAGAATCCCCTACAAACCTCAAATTTAGCTAAAAAAATCACAAGAGTGCCGGCACACATTTCCTACCACCCAGCATTCCCCTGTTTCCCAATAAAAATAATACCTCACTTGTGTGGGTGCCCAAAGCAGAGTCAGTCTAAAAACAAATAAAATGAAAAACTGAGGGGGAACCAAATCGTGTCTGCTTTGGGCAACCACACAAGTGAGATAATTTTTATCATGAGATCGAGGGGAATACTGGGTGGTAGGAAATTTGTGCCAGTGCTGTGATCCTTCAGCATTCCCACACAGACATGTGAGCAAAATGTGACTCTTTAGCTAAATTTGAGGTCTGCAGTGTATTCTGGGTAAGAAAACGCTGGGGGATCCACACAAGCCACACCGCCAGCCAAGCGTCATTCCGTCCACACTGCCATCCAAGTGCCAGTACATGCACATTGCCAGCCAAGCGTCATCCACGCACACCGCCAGCCAAGCACCATCCAATGCACACTGCCAGCCAAGCACCAGTCCACACACACCGCCAGGCAAGCGCTAAACCACACACACCGCTACCAAGCACTAGTCCACACACACCACCAGCCAAGGGCAAATTCACACACACCACCAGCAACATTCCAGTACACACACAGCCAGCCAAACACCAATAAATGTATACCGTCAGCCGAACTCCAGAACACACACACACACAGAAACATTTCCTGGTATCTAGTCGTTTTCAGCCCTCCTGGGGTCAGATGAGCCTAAACATGTCACTGATCAGCCCCCGAGCAGAAATGGCTTAAATGTGTGCCTAAAAAAAGGGGCGCGACCCTTGACAATGGGGCTGCTCCCTAACATGCCCATAAACATATCCCTGGTGCCTAGTAGGCTTTCTGCCCCCACTCTGGGGGCTGGTCGGGTAAATAACCACCATCCCTCCCCTGGGAGGCAAAAAACTGTGCCCATTTTCAGGAAGGGTTTGGGGCATCGACATGCCCATTCTGGGCGGCTCCACTCCTACACAAAGTAAAAATAGACCATGGTTTCTAGTGGGCTTTCTGCCCCCCCAGGGGGGACAAATTGGGGGCTATTGCTGGTTATGCCCCTCGGGGGACAGAAAGAATGTTCCCATTTTTTATGGAGGGGTGGGGGCATTGGCATGCCCATTCTGGGCAGACCCCACCCCTAAACTAAGAAAATAAAATAGTCCCTGGTGCCTAGTGGGCTTTTTGCCCCCTAAGGGGGCAGAAAGACTGTGCCCATTTTTTTTAGGGGGTGGAGACCCATTCTGGCCAGCCCCCACCCCTCTGTTATAAAACAAAAATCCATGTTGTCTAGTGGGCTTTCTGCTCCCCTGCAGGGCAGATAGGGAGTAATAACCCCCATATGCCCCTCCAGGGAGTCAGGAAGACTGTTATTATTAGAGTCTAGGGGGTGGGGGCATGGGCATGCCCATTGTGGGCAGCCGCCATGCCTCTTTTATAAAAAAAACAATTATCCCTTGTGTCTAGTGGGCTTTCTGCCACCCGGGGGGCAGATCAAGGCCTAATGCCCCCATCTGCACCCCGGGGGGGGGGCAGAAAGACTGTGGCAATTTGTGGGAGGGGTGGGGGCATGATGATGCCCATATAGGGCAGCCTCTACCACTAAGTATTCAAAACAAATAATCCCTGATGTCTAATGTGCTTTCTGCCACCCTGAGGGGGATGATTGGGGGCTACTGCCCCAGCTTGCCCCCATTGGGGGCAGAAAGACTGAGTATGGCCATAATATATTGGGGGAGCAAAATCCCTTGCCCAAGGGGCCGCTCTCCCCTCCTTGGTGTCTAGTGGGTGGATCCCTGCTTGGGGATCACCCTCCTTCAGCGATCCCCAAGCAGAGATCCACTAGTGAAGGATACCATTGGAAAGGAGAGATTCACCCCTTTTTAATGATATCTCTCTCGTCTGCCTACATGCTTGGGAGGCTGAGATAGCCACACAAGCACGTAGGCAGTGAAAGTGAAATGAGCTGATCGTCTCATTTCTCTTTCACTTTCAGTGTAATGACATCGGCACTCCATGGGCGCTGATCGTCATTACACTGGAAAAAAAATGCCTTGGGAGGCTGGGGAAGCTCTTACCCAGCTCCTGAGGCAGAAAAAATAAAAGAAATCCCTCTGTTCTTTAGAGCAGAGGGATTTTGTGCTCATGTGCAGAGGATGGAATGGTTCCGTCCTCAGCACACAAGCACCACGGCGCATGATGGAACAATTCCGTCCTGCCCACACAACAGGTTAAGGACCAAAATGAAAATAAAATAAAATAAATGGTGCCTTGAGTTTTAAAACAAAAGAAAAGAGCTCATAAAGTGAATTCAAGAGTAATAACATCTTATCCTAATTAACCCACATGCAAATAATTGTAAATAAATCCAGTGAAATTACCGTCCGATTCCCTTGCTTCCGTACTTAGCAAAGGTTATAGAAGCCTACGTAGCGAAATGCCTATCCACCTTTCTGGAGGAATCTGAATTCCTCGATTCCCATCAAGCTGGTTTCCGGCCAGCCCATTCTACAGAAACAGTAATTCTAGCAGTTCTTGATTCTCTACGGGAAAAAGCTGACAGAGCCGTCCCCCAAGCCCTGGTGCTGCTGGACCTCTCTGCCGCTTTTGACACGGTCGACCACGACATATTGGTCGACTGTGTCAGAGAGGCAGGTCTTCGGGGTACAACGCTCTCCTGGCTAATCTCCTTTCTGAAAGACCACTCACAGGCAGTCCGAATCGGCCAATTCACAGCCCCTAAATTAGAAACCACCTGCGGGGTCCCACAGGGATCCTCGCTTTCCCCGCTCCTTTTTAATCTCTATTTGCTCCCATTAATAAAGTCTCTGAAAGAAAGGAATGTGGTTGCCTTCAATTATGCAGACGACCTACAATTAATGTTCACTGTAGACAACTCTCTGCAGTCGATCTCTGACTTCCAATCCACTATGCAATTTATCAGTCATTGGATGGACTGCAACCATCTCAAATTGAATCCTGGCAAGACTGAACTAGTCCTGACCGGCGGTGGTCTTAACCAGTGGGGCCCTCACTACTGGCCAAACGAACTAGGTCCCCCCCCGCCCCTGCCCTATCAGTTAAATGTCTGGGTGTTATCATCGACAACGACCTGTCTTTAAAAACTCATGTCAACTCTGTGATCTCCGCATGCTTCTATCAGCTGCGAAAGATCAGGAAAATAAGAAGACTCCTCACCCAAGCAGCTTTGACTCAGGTGGTGATATCCCTGGTACTATCCCGCTTCGACTTCGCCAATTCTATTTACCTCGGCATTCCACTTTACCTCTCAATAAAACTTCAATTGATTCAAAATCAGGCTGCCAGACTGATCTGCGAACAACCTAGGTGGCAACGCGCTTCCCCCCTTTTAAAGAAGCTGCACTGGCTTCCCATCCCCCAGCGCTGCGCTTTCAAAGTCGGCTGCTTGCTGTTCAAATCGCTGCATGGTCGGGCCCCTAAATTCATTGACTGCCTCATCTCCCGCTATACTCCTTCACGCAACCTGAGGTCAGCTCATCTTCAACTTCTGGTTGTCCCCTCCTTCAAACTCAAGCGCCAAGGGGGTTGTAGGTTCGCCATTCTAGCCCCTAAACTGTGGAACTCCATCCCCTTGGAAATCAGGTCTAGTCCCAACTTACTGAGTTTCAGAAAGTCTCTTAAAACTTGGCTGTTCACTCAGGCCTACTAACTTTTCCTCCGAGCTCGGTACCTAGACAGCGCCATGAAACCAATCGGTGTACGAGCGCTTTACAAAACCCTTTAACATTAACATTAACCAAGTTTCCGTGCATATAGAACATGCTCCATTCCCCCAAGCCCACCACCAAAATAAACAGCATAAAAAGCTACTCCACAACATAAACATAAAAAAACTTATGGTATGCATGTACTCAAAAAGTGTCTCATGATGACCGGAACAACAATCCATCGATCGCAGAAAATAGTGTATCACTGAATGCCTCCAAAGCGACCCGTGATATGCGGATGCACTGCATGCACATGGCCTCACCATCTCACTCCTGCAAAATAAAATGAAACCAGGGCTTTCATTTAACCCCTTGACCGCGATCGGAATTCCGCCCAGGTGCTGGACATTCCGATCGGGGATGTGGTCGTGACGAGCTCAGCTCGTCATGCGCACACGCCCACCGCGCAGCATGACGAGCTGAGCTCGTCATGAACATAGAAGGGGTTAAAGTACCTGAAGTTGATGTATGCCCATGACCCCAAACTAACCCGCCTTGATGGGAACAGATGAAATGTTTGTAACACGCCAACATCACCACTGTGCACCTGAGAATGTAATCATGCTCTGTTGTGTGGTAACACAACATAAGCTATCTGACTTGACAAAAGTGATGCTAAATCGCAGTCTTGTGATTAAAGTGCAAATATTGTGCCCAAATGTTGTTCAAACAGAAATAAAGAAAACAAGATGACAATGTGATTTAATATTAATATAATCAGCGCAACTTCTCATGTCATATGAACAAAGTTAACCATGAGATGAAATTAGAAAAAGAAGTGAATGTTAGCAATCAGCTTGTAAAACTTTTTCTTTTAATGAAGTGGGGTGCAAACTGTTGATTGGACACAAAACTTAACAAATGAATCATATAATGAGAGAATACATACCCAAACTAATAATTTTTTTAAACAATCGCTCTCATGCTGAAATCCTACAGAAAGCATCTGAGACTGTCCTCATCCGGGGCCAATAAAAGTTGGTGACAAACCTGTCAAAGGTCTTGTCCTGTCCCAGATGTCCTGCTAATGGTACGTTGTGAACCAGATCCAGTAAGAAGGCCCTGTTACACTGGGGGACCACCAGCACACATGCTGCCCCATGCGTAGGTGCCTTAGGCTCACTGTAAATGAGGTTGATCTCACAGTAAATAAGGTGATCTCCAGAGGTGTCAACAGTTGCCTGCGCTTAGGTATGCCGCTGTAGCCCCTCTAGGGTTGGGCACTCTTTCTGGCCTTTGCAGAACTCCCACCTCAACTTGCTACTCAACAAGCTCAGGCAGGTCACCTAAAGAGGCAATGCCTACTCTGGTTGGCTCTAACGACGCTACCTCTGGTGTCCTATCCACCGGTACAGCAGGATCGTCAGAGGAGGGCTCCCCACACCTCCTGCCTTTCCATTTCTTTACAGATGCCTGGGTGATTCGCCCAGGCTCCAGGATCAATTGACTCTCCTCTTGGACAGCCGTGGGCCAAGTGGGCATGCAGACCCATGCAGGCAACCCCAACATTTCAAGGTGTGACTTGAACTTCGCTTCCCTCTAGGCAGCGTGCTCCAAGTCATTCCATCCCAATCAATCCACAGGCATGGCAGGGCTCACAGCTACCTTAGGAGAACTTGAGACCACCCCTGCCACACTCGAAGGGAACCATAGCCACTGGGTAGTGGCTCTCACAGTTGTGTGCTACTACAGCCCGGTGAAATGTATTGGGTATCACCTGCTCTGAGGATACCAAATGACACCTGACAGTAGTCATTCTGGCTCTGGTGTCTGTTAGAGCCTCTACACTCTGCTGATTGATAGAGACCCACTGCCTGTATATGAAAGTATTCGCAGGCATGTGGGCCTTAGGTACTGTTGTAATTTGGCAGCACTTAAGTTAAGCATTGGCTGAAGACAGCCTGTATTCAGAGGCTAAACTGTCCGCTTTGTGGAATCCATTTTGTATTTCTGGCAGCCATTTTGGTTGCCATCTGCTCACCATGTGCTCTGTCCTACCTTCCTGTTAACTGCTCTTGAAATCTGCCTAGAGACAAGTTATATTTAGTTCCTCTTGCTTTGCACATGCTCAGTTGAGCTTGCAGCTGTTCTGAGTTTATAAATGTCAGGATGTGTCTACTAGAAGTAGAAACTGTTAGCTCCACCCACTTGTCGACTGTGCATTCTCTGTATGACCTTATATGTACCTACAACCAGCATTTGTGTTTGTACCGCCTTCATTTGAGCCCCTGTGTGGGTATAAAAGGACCAGGATCCTTCCATTCAGTGTGCTACTTCATGCATTACTGAAGGGTGATGTGTGAATGTTAGCTCCACCTTATAAGGTTTAATAAACTCTGTTTTTCCTATTCCAGTTTCTGTGCCAACTTCTTCATAAGGGTCTGAGGACTCTGTGCAGAGAAGGGAGAACTCCTAAGCACTGGTAGGCCTTGCTGAGGCTAACTACTACAAATTGGCGCTTCCAACGTGGGACTCATCAAAAGACTCGGATGCCCGAAGGACTGGTCGCGACGAAGGATTGGAATCTCGCTTTTGGACGCGATCGCTGCCTGAGGAGACCTGAGTCTTGGCACCCATGGCGTTTTTCCTTTCTTTCTGATCTGACCATCCCGGCGGCGCAGGTCCTTGACTGAGATCTCTTCTGTTGATTTGCCGTGCAGTGACCATTTGGTCGATTTGAGAACTTGGCAGTTGGAACCTGGACACCATTTGATTGGTAAGAGCCGTTTTGCGGCACTTGCTGTTGGTTTGATGCCTTTGATTGGTAAGGTAGTTTTAGTAACACTTACTGTGGCTTTGTTTGTATGATTGGCCAATTTTGGAATTTGTTTTGTAATTATATATGCATTGCAATACATATAGGCAGGTAATGTGGAGATTTTCTCTATTTGAAATTGTTTGAACAGCGCAACGTACGAGAGTACCTTAAGCGCTACTTTGATTATAATACTGCATATTCTGCACTATTTTTGGCATGCCTGTTTCCAGTACACTTCGCAGAAAGTGTTGCTGTTTTGGAGGTACCAATAGGGATTTAGTAAGTACTTAGTTGACTCCCCTCAGAGGGGATACCTAAATAGGTTTAAGGTATAGTAAAAAGATATTTCTTCCTTGGTGACTAAGTACCCCATGGACTTAAATATGTACATAAAACGGATCCGGATCTGCGCACTTAGTAACATTCATAAGTGGTGATATGCAGAGCGCTTTTTGAGTGTTCTACCAGCCAAAACTGGCGAATTTGGTGTATTTTGGCTTCTTGAACATGGAACAGTCTTTTGGGCTACTTTTGAGAGCTCTTCTTGTAAATATGACTTACAATTAGTATTTACAAATAGTTTGGTTTTTGCGTACATTTTGTAAGCTGTCTTAAAGTCCTAAGTGTTGATTTGTGGGTTAAATGTGTGTTTAAATGTCTATGTGGTTTGTGGTTTGACATTGGTGATACTTGTGTGAGTAAATAGCGATTGCGCTCTTTGTGTAAGAATGGCTAGCTTTAATCGCGCTGTATTGTGTGTTCTGAGTGTATGACCCCCTTTTGTAAATGTCTGGAATGAGCTCAATGAGTTTGTTTATGTTTTTTTGCTGTCATCATTCTGTTATGCAAACTGTCATTTAGTTACTTATATATTAAATAAAAATCCAGAAATGAATTATATAACATATGCTAAACAGCTGCATGTTACTATTAAATTGACAGAGTAAGACACTATACATGTGTGCAAATTGCCACAATGCTAAAGATAAAATTAGAATTCGTATTCAATAGGATTAAAATAGGCCTCATACAGAGGAAGAAAAACGAAATTGTGTGTTTTGTAATCAATAGACTAAAATACATGTTACAGCATTTTCCTTAGATACATTGTATTAGACATTAAAAGGCATTCACATCATCTGAGTGAATTTGGTCGTTGCTGAACTAAATACACATTATAGAAAGATAGATTTGACTGCATTGAAATGCCTCAGTTTTTAAATAGACTGTGACATGCTTTCTTTCAGCACCCGAGAAAAAAAGCTTTCCAACAGCTGTGTTTAAACTGACTAACTGAAAAGAAACTGTTTGACACAGCAAATTGGGATTTAACTCTGTCAGGGTATTTCAAATAATAAAGGGGTTTTTTCCTGAGAAAGGCGTGAAAATTCGACGCCTGCTGACAAACAACAGCTGCATAAATAGCATATGGCTATTCCTGATTACGGCCACAGACAGGAATGCTGAGTCAGCGAACTTTTAAGTCAGTGTAAAACTGGTATAAAGTCCTGCCTTATTTTAAAAGTTTCAAAACACCAGTTTTATTATTTTAGATAACAGAGAACAAAATTGAAAGTAGGGATTTCCTTTCTTAATGCCTTTTTCATAAGTACCTCTGTGGTTCTGATGTTAAATAATAACTGTCCTTTTAAAAAGTGGCGCAGACTTTTCATGTTTCAAGTAAGGCTTCTGTGCTTAGGGTTATGAATGAATGCGTTTAAATATGATAGGCTACAAATGAAGCTTGCTTTTCCAATGTGGAATCATCAAAATGGTTGGTTTTGATAAAAAAATAAAAAATAAAAATTATATGAAAAAAATATATATTATTAAAAATAAATGCTTTAAATTCGTTTTTCATCTTTATAAAGCCTAATCATCATACTGTGAATTCCTAGCATCAAAGTTGAATTTAAGCAGTGCTGTACCGAAAAAAAAAGGGAAACTTAAATGTGAAATGTCACTTTACCCAGCCGTACAAAACTCATTTTTATAAGGGTATACCTTATACATTTCTGATTTCCCATTCCTGGGCTATCTAGAGAACACTCTGGGGGTTCCTATTATGCAAAAATATTGTAGGATATTCATTTTTAAGTGCCCCTACCACCAAAGTCGAAATTGAGCTAAATTCACTATTTTAACAGCAGTTAAAACCGCATGGCAAGCCTTGCACAACAAAAATGAACAGCTGCTGAACGGGTCAAAGGTCGGAGTTCTGCATTTAGCAACTTAGCAGGGTGAAGGGTAAGGTTTGTTTGGACACTTGAGATGACAGCGCAGAGAGAGGAAAGAGAAGCTTTGCTTCCTATTTTTGGCAAACACACGTTTTGCGCAGTCATATGAAACGAAGGAAAACAACCCTCAGTTGAGCATTGATCTGTCATGTATATAAAAATAATGGTTTTAGTTTAAAGAATACTGTGTAGGGGCTAAGATAAGGAGGAAATGGATTTTAGTTTGCATTCATGCGCCCTCATGTTAATCTAGTACAATTGCTGTAGGAATTGGTTTAAAGTTAACTCAATTTGCTTGTGTTAGGCTGAATCAGAGAATAGCCACTTTCTAAGATATCTCCTACAAGTTTGTTTGTGCCCAGTTGCTACAAATAGGAATTGAAAGTGTTGACAGAAGTGAAACCTGTTTCAGGTTTTCCTACTGTCAAAATGGGGGAAGGAGGCTAGCTCCTCTACAAATTAAGGGTAGGCAAAATTATGTTTTCTCTCTTCTTTTTCTCACTTTTTTTTGAGTCTGTCTAAAGCTGTCTAGGAAATGGCCATGAGACAGTTATTGGCTATTCAGTAATACTGTTTTAAACATTGTTAGCATTAATAAAATGATACAATCTATGCTATGTTACTGCCCATCCTGTATGAAAGAATGAGTAATCTAGATTGCTGTTCCCTTATTTGATCTTTAAGGAGAACTGTATAGTGGGGGTTTCTGTTCAAAAATCTCAGGTGGCAATCCCATTATTGTTTATGTTATTCTCATGTTCTATACAGTTTTGCAAGGGCATTGCTAGTCTTTTATTAGCTAGTCTGTGTAAATAAGCTGACAGCCCTTATTAGAGCTGGAGATAGGGTTTTTTTCCTTTTGAAAATGATGTTGCAAAGTCCAGATCGTGAAAAGTACAATGCAGGAAAGACGCTCATGTGATCCTTAGCAAACATTTTGAAGGAAAATATTGTTTAATAGGAGTTTGTTTGTCATAACATGTTCTGCTGGAGAAAATGTACCCACTATGTTGAAGTTTAGTTCTTTTTGCAATAAGAATCCCTGTTAAATTAGCAGTTTTAGATTTTCCTGCTGCGCCTATAACATGAGAGCATGGTCCTAAGCATAACATGTAAGAGAAATTATTTTAAAAGTGTCTGCAGTCCTGTATAAGTAATGTAAAATCTATGAGTAAAAGTGTAGAACATTTCCTTTTTCTTGAGGGTTCTTCAGATTAGTAATATAGGAATACACCAATGTAAGTATTTGGAGTATGTCTGTATTGTTTTTCTTTTTCCTCAGAATTTAGTAAATGAACACAGACGTCCTTGGTTGCTTGGGATTGGGTGATGTATTACTCTTGTCAGTTCACCAAAACGTTCCTTTTATACTTGCCAATAGGTCCAGGGTTTTCTACTCTTAGATAGATGAAGTGGTTCTTGGGTGCCTTGCTAATGTATGGGGCGCCCCAAGACTAAGGAAGTATTCTGAGACTATCCTCTCTGTTGTTAGATTATTTCTGTGCCTTGTCTAAAGACCTCTTGTTCTGTCCACCAATAGATATTTGCTGCCTTACAACCATTGCCAGAGGGGCCCGGACATCAGATCCAGCCTGGGGAGTCAGCGCCACTGCAGCTTGAAGCCAAAGTGAAGGTAACCAGCACAGGCGTTGCTGCCAACTAGGACCTCAGTGAAGGCGGAAGCCCTGGGATGTGAATTGTGTACCCCTGCCACTGTCTTGGGCGAAAGACGGGGTCACAAATCAGAAAGGAGAAATCATGGATCAAGTTTTTGATGCCCAGCTGAGAGAGTCACAGACCGACCAGAACGGCAAGGAGGCTTTGCTTGAGGTGACCCCTTTTGAAACAAGGGTTGCTTCAGAGATCCTAGCATCAGGCCTCTGAATTCTGGTCCCAAAGTGAATGCAAGTTTGCACCTTTGTTTGTTGATCAAGAGATACCTGGGCACACTGGATGCAATTTGTGGCCCCAACAAAAGAGCAGTGCGCCAGCAGAGCAATATAGGAGTTAGGGAAGGACTTGAGTTTAGGGTACAGGTGCTGTGCCTCTGGTGCCTGTTAGATTAAAGTGAAGAGAACTTGTGCACTGCTTGAGACACTGGACAGGATCGTTGAAAGACTTTTTCTTCTCAAACTGGGCCGTGATTCTGCGAGTTGTGCAGCTCCACCGTGGGAACAACAAGAGCCTGCCTGTGAGGCTCAAACGGACACAGGGAGAAGACTCCCCTCTGGCTGATTGTACTGCGGCTCCAATTTCCCAAGGACTCTTTTTTTTGTTAGTAATGTACCCCTTTGGTCGTCCCATTTTTGAGGAGGAGCAGCCCTTTGCGGCTCCTTGTCCTAATTCCTATGGCCCTGTGTGGTCCTCCTGGTCCTTTGGAGCCAGGATTGTTTTTGTAATAATATGTCTGACTGCTTTAATATTGGTACTGGGGGTAGTGTTTATTCTGCACGAGAAAAATTCATCTAAGCAGTTAAAAAATGTTACTTTACTCTTTCCTTGAGTATATTAATTGATACTCTAGCCCTCACAAAAGAAATACTGGAAAAGTCTATTGAAAATGTTTTTATTAGGTATGTGCTGTTGGCTATTAATTGAAATAGATAGTCACTGAAATACATCAGAGCCCCGAAACTTAGAATTAGACTAGATGATTTTGGACTCTTGTTTCTGCTTGGGGCTGGAAGCTACTGACTATCCTGTGTGTAATGATTAATACTTTTTACATGCTGTGTATGTATCCAATGTGGTCCAATGCTTTGCTCCATTTGCATCTCTGCTTGTATACCTGTCAGAGGGAACGTTGTTGAAACAAAGGCCCAACAAATGTTGAATAAAGAGGTGGCCGAAATAATGTTAATAGATGTACGGGATGAATATCTAGATTACCCCAGATAAACGAATGTCTTCAGCCAATGCTGAAAGGGCCGTCTGTTGTAATTTGGCAGCACTTAAGTTAAGCATTGGCTGAAGACAGCCTGTATTCAGAGGCTAAACTGTCCGCTTTGTGGAATCCATTTTGTATTTCTGGCAGCCATTTTGGTTGCCATGTGCTCACCATGTGCTCTGTCCTACCTTCCTGTTAACTGCTCTTGAAATCTGCCTAGAGACAAGTTATATTTAGTTCCTCTTGCTTTGCACATGCTCAGTTGAGCTTGCAGCTGTTCTGAGTTTATAAATGTCAGGATGTGTCTACTAGAAGTAGAAACTGTTAGCTCCACCCACTTGTCGACTGTGCATTCTCTGTATGACCTTATATGTACCTACAACCAGCATTTGTGTTTGTACCGCCTTCATTTGAGCCCCTGTGTGGGTATAAAAGGACCAGGATCCTTCCATTCAGTGTGCTACTTCATGCATTACTGAAGGGTGATGTGTGAATGTTAGCTCCACCTTATAAGGTTTAATAAACTCTGTTTTTCCTATTCCAGTTTCTGTGCCAACTTCTTCATAAGGGTCTGAGGACTCTGTGCAGAGAAGGGAGAACTCCTAAGCACTGGTAGGCCTTGCTGAGGCTAACTACTACAGTACCATCTCTCCAAGGGACACTAAGTTGACCCTAGCTGTCCCCTCCACAGTGACTGGGACCGTCTCCTTCCTAAGCACTACACTCGCGAATCCCTGGGACTGTCCACCACTGGGGGTCTGTGCGCTCTTGGAGCACTTAGCATCTCCCTTGATGTGCCCATACTGGCAGCACTCAATGCACTTAGGACAAACTTACCAGTATTCTTATATCTGAAGCCTTTTTTCTGGTGGAAAGATTGGGAAGGGTTCCCTTTCCCCTGGAAAGTATTTTGGAGGACTTGTGAGAACACCTTTTTGATTTTACCTCCCCTCTCTGCCCTAAGGTGGGAACACTGACCACTCTTTTGGGAGTCCTCAAGATGTCTTCTTGGACACCCTGGTTTTGACCCAGATGTCTGCCTCCTCAGCAAGCCTCCTGGGATCAGTCAGCTTGCTATCCACCAGGTTCTGACGCAGTCCTGTAAAACAAATATTGAGCATGTCCTCCCTCTGAATCAGGTTGTATGGCCCATAATCATTAATTTTGCTGCCCCATACCCAGCCATTCAGTGCCCTACTCAACTAATCCAAGAAATACACCCAAGACTGGTTTGGCAGTTTGTGGCTGTCCCAGAACCACGGATGATATTTCTGAGGGATCTGCCTAAATTTGGCGACAAGGATGGCTTTCATGGGGGCAAACTTGGTCTGGTCATCTACCTCTAGTGCCTCACTGCAGGCATATGTTTCCACAAGCCACCCCTCCCCCCAGTGCTCCTCTGGGATCTTGTGCACCCTCAGGGCTATCTCATATGCAGCAAGCAGTTTGTCAATATCATCTTCCACCACATAGCACCAGATCTTTGGGTATGCAGACCTTTTTCTCACCTTCAGACACTATAGGTAAACTGTCACCATTGCTGCTGGATTCTGAGGTTTGTCTTGTTTTAATCTCCAGTTCTTTTAGGCTCCTCTCATGCTCCAGCAGCAGTTTCTTTTCTGCCAAGGCCCTCTCAGCATTTATTTCTTCCATTTAATGCTTGACCATTTGGAGCCTGATCTCCCTTTCTGCTTTCTTGTCCACAAGCTCCTCTGGGGACATGTTCCTGGAAGTCCCTGCCCTCACACTGGGCTCTCTCTCAGTGGGTAGAGGACCTCCCTCATCTGGGAGCTCCTGCTCAGGGCACTTTGTCAGGTCATCCTATATTCTCAAATGAAGTTCCCCCTCAGGAGGATCCTCCACATTCAGATCTTCATCTTCAGAGTCCTCAGGCTGGGATTGCATCCTAGTGACTTCCTCATTGGCACAGAGGGTTAGCTGAAAGTCCAGCTTTGTTGCCTTCTTTCCTGTACATAGCACCCTCTCCTTGCAGAATTTCTGCAGCTCAGCCCTGATGAGATTATCCACATTGAGCCTCTCGACTTCCATGGTATGAGACAAAGATATGGTAAACTTAAATTTAGAAAAAAGGAAAAAAAGCCAATCAGAAAACTAAGGAGAATTTTAAAAGGCTTGAATTGATAGAAAAATATTTATATGGGATAGTAGTGAAACACAAAATTGATGTATGGCACTGCACGAACTCAAGCTCAAGTCCTCACCGCTGATCACCAGTATAAGAAATTTGGTTCCTGTTTGAGGGAGAAACCTTAATCAAGCAGCAATCACTATGCTTGTCAGTGTGAGCCACAAGCAAACCCGAGATAAGCCTGTGCTCAACCCTCTTGTAGCTTGGCACAGTGCAGTCAGGCTTATCTCAGATGCAATATGTAAAGTATTTGTGCAACACTTCAAACAGTAATAAAATAGAAACACACCACTAAAGGGATCTCCCATATTAGAAAAATAAAGTAGATTTTAATAAATAAAACAAGAGCAAAATGACAAAATCCAATCAGTAGAATCGGAGATATGTAATTTTAAATATGTAAGTGAAAATAGCGCCAAAAAGCCCACAGCGCCACTCGCTGTTCTCTGGTCTTGCGAGACAGATAGAAAGGCACAAGTTCAGGCCGACAGCGATGGTGCATGAGTCAGATATAGAGACCAGGTTAGTTCCGCTGAAAAGTTACCTTCTCATTCCAGAGCAAAGAGTCCTGAATGTGGTGGAGGTAGCCGTGAGGAGCAGTGAAGGTCCTGTTGTCTTCACTGATGGTATGGACAAAATATTGAGTCCACAATATTATGTGGACAAAATATCTTGACAAGAATATCGGGAATGTATTCTTCTATGGGAAAGCAAAGTTTTACTATATTTAAAGACAATTATATATGTACCATGATGCTATATATATATATATATATATATATATATATATATATATATATATATATATATATATTCACTGAAAAAACCACAGGATTCAGGGACGTTATAGTTAGGAATTTGCATTTTAACTAATCCTAGAAATTCACTAAAGAAACCACAGGTTTCAGGACGTTATAGTTAGGCTGACATTTCACTAATGCAAAACCAGAGAAATTTAGACATTGTAGTTAGCTGAGATAACTATAACTTGCGTCCCCGCAATGCACTGCTGATGACGTCTTATATTGCATCATTCATGACACGGTCGGTGACATCACTGATGACATCACTAATGACATCACTGATGACCTCATCCAGTGACTGAGCGTTTCAAAAAAGTTTAAGAATGTTATTTATATGTACGCCAAGGTGTTTACTCCCTTTCTTATCCTCCCTTTCCTGGTTACACATGATTGTGCTGTTTGATTTCCTTCCTTTGGCCCCTCGTCTGACTTTCCGCCTACTTGTTCTGGGGGCCGTGTTCTTTGAGGAAATCTTCACCAGGACTCTTTTATGAGTTGGAAATCTTTGGTAAAATTCTCCCCCCACTTGTACTTTGTCCTTCCGCCCCCTCACTGTATAAAAGTGATAAAATGTTGGTTTGTAATCAAGTTTGCTGATATTACAAAGGCCAGGGGGCTGAAACGCGTTTGTCAGTTTCTTTCAGTTGCTGAAATAAAGGATTATTGAATACACAGCCTGTGAGTGTGCAGCGTTCCTGGGTTGAAGATTGCGATATATATATATATATATTCACAGAAAAAACCACAGGTTTCAGGGACGTTATAGTTAGTTGGATATTTCACTCGTACAAAACCAGAGAAATTCGGCCGTTATAGTAGTTTAGCTAACTATAACTCGCGCCCCCGCAATGCACTGCTGATGACGTCACATATTACATCATTCATGACATGGTCAGTGACATCACTGATGACATCACTGAAGACATCTCAAATGACATCACTGATGACATCACTGATGACATCATCCACGTGATAATCTGATGCACCTCCTCATACCCTAATATAACCTTTGATACATCCACTCTAAAATACAGACTACCATTTTCGAAACCATAGACACACCAATACCAGTTACTACATACACACTCACTGATTCCTAGGTCTACACACACATCCACTCATTCACCCTTACAGTCACTCATACATGCAGTCACTCATCAATACAGCACTATCATATGCACTAATACACCTATACAGACACTCACACACCGCCACTAATCCATAGAGTTACTCACACACCTAGTCAGTCATGCAAAGAGTCAATCACACTCCCATTTACTCACCTATACAGTTATACACACACCACCTCACTTATTCATACAGATACTAACACATACTTACTCTCTTATACAATCACTGATACAAGCACACACTCATCCATACAGCCACTCTCACAATCACCCACTCTCACAAATAGTCATTTATATACTCCAACACTCACATATACTGCCTTTCACATATGTAGTTACTCACCCATATACCACTGAGACATCTATTCACTCACCAACACACCCATACACACACTCACCCACCCACACAGCCCTTTACACATGCAGTCTTGAACCCATACACCCAGTGAATCACCCACTCACACATCTATGCACAGAGTCACACACTCCCCACCCACCCACACAGACACTCAGGCACCCATGCAGACACTCAGACTACCAATTAATAACCTATATAGACACTCATGTAGCTACTCACCAACCCATGCAGCTGCTTACACCACCAACTAACAGACTGATACAGACATTCACACAGTTTAGTCACTAACCCATGCATTCAGTAAGACACGTTTAATCACTCACTTATACAGTCAATCACGCACCTACTAAATCATCCATTCAGACACTCATACACCCACTCATTCTTCAATACACCTTGGCATTTATATATATAAAACATATTTAAACTTTACAGAAACACACAGTCACTGGATGATGTCATCAGTGATGTCATCAGTGATGTCATTTGAGATGTCATCAGTGATGTCATCAGTGATGTCACTGACCATGTCATGAATGATGTAATATGTGACGTCATCAGCATTGCGGAGGCGCGAGTTATAGGTAGCTCAACTAACTATAACGGCCGAATTTCTCTGGTTTTGTATGAGTGAAATGTCCAACTAACTATAACGTCCCTGAAACCTATGTTTTTTTCAGTGAATTACAAAGGTTTTTTAAATGCTAATTACTGACTATAACGTCCCTGAAACCTATGGTTTCTTCAGTGATTTTCAAAGGTTTTTTAAATGCTAATTTCTAACTATAATGTCCCTGAAACCTATGGTTTTTTGAGTATATATACAACTATCAGCAAAATGCATACAACCAGTTGATAAAAAAATTACAAAAAAATAAGCCGATTGTGATTAGGAACTCTGACAAAGGGGGCAATATAGTAATATGGCCACGCAAGGAATATATGAAGGAAGCAAGCCAACAATTGGAAGATGGCAACTGTTACAAAAAGAGCAATGTGCAAGCAGCTCGAGCTTCCTGGAACGAATATTATTCCAAATTGAGTGCATGGCGAAGTGCAGGATTATTGAGCATGGAAGAATTCAAATTCCTCAAAAATGAACATCCTGTCATGCCAGTCATATATTTTATCCCCAAACTACACAAAAATACAACAACACCACCTGGTAGGCCAATAATTTCGGCAAGGGGGAGTCTATTGGAAAATACATCAAAATACATAGACTTCTTCTTACAAGACTTTGTCAGACAACTACCATCCTTTGTCCAAGACACAGGGGACTTTCCAAGACAGTTAAATACTTGCCAGTGGGGACCAGACTATCTCCTGATTTGTCTAGATGTCACGTCTTTATATAAAAGTATTCATCATAAAGACAGAATTAAGGCGATTGAACACTTTCTAAAATCTAGACCATTACATCTTTTTCATCATAACAAAATGTTGGTTGCAATGACAATGTACTGTCTTGATAATAACTATTTTCTGTTTCAGAACCAAGTGTTACAACAAGTAAAAGGGGTAGCTATGGGGGCATGTTTTTCCCCCAGCTACTCATGCCTCCACATGGGATGGTGGGAGGAGATGGTTCTGAAGAAAATACATAAAGGAAGAGTTGACAGCCACGTAAAAACATGGTTACGCTACATAGATGATTTATTTGTGATATGGCAGGGAACTGAGGTCATGGCTCGTGAGTTTGTGAAGGAACTCAACAATAACAACATTAAACTTCATTTTACCACCACCATAAGTAGCCAACAAGTATGTTTTTTAGACGTGGAAGTGTACATTAAAAATCAGAAAATTGAAACTAGGCTTCATCGCAAATCTACAGCAGGTAACAGCATACTACATGCTAAAAGTCATCATCCCCAGCATTTGATACATAGCATCCCTTATGGGGAAATGCTGAGGATCCGACGAATATGTAGTACTGAGGCTGACTTATACTGTGCCCAGCAATCTAGCAAGGCGAAATTTATGGAGAGGGGCTACAAAGAAAGTACAGTTGACTTGGCCATCAAAAAAGCCAACAGCCAAGACAGAACCACAATGTTAGATAAAACAACACCTAAACCAACCACACATCAGGAGGAAACAGGGTTACCAACTATACTGATACTTACATATAGTCAACAACAAAACACTCTACGCAAAATATTTAACAAGAATTGGCCAATTATACGCAGTGACCCAATAATTGGCAAAGGATTGCCGAAAAATCCACTCATCACGTTCAGAAAATTAAAATCTATGCGTGATGCGTTGGTTAGTAGTAGGCCAGAAGTTAAACCGATTAGTAATTGGTTAACAGCACGTAAGGGATTTGTAAAGTCCAACAACTGTCGGGCATGCAGGTACGGGATCAATAGAACTTCTTACAACATCCCTTTCAGGGATGATCCCGTTAAGATCACAAAATTCCTAGCCTGTCGTACAGAATATGTGGTGTACGTATTGGAATGCTCTTGTGGGTTGCAGTATGTGGGCAGCACTAAATTGCAGGCCCACAAGAGAATACTGCAACACATGAGAGCAATTACCAATTCGGATCAAACCTATCCAGTTGCAAGACACTTTAAGGAAAAGCATGAAAACAATCTAGAACACCTCAAATACTTTCTGATTGACTGTATCCCAACATTAAGAAGGGGAGGCAACCGAGAGGTAAAACTCCGACGTCTAGAAACCAAATATATTCTGGATTTTTTCACATGTTTATAAATTGCTTCATCCAGATAGAAACATGATATAAATCCCAATCATGAGAAAGAAATTCTGGTATAAACTATCCCCACAAATATCTGAGATATGCTGCTCGCAGCATTATGCTGTGAAGTACAAACATCAATAATGGTTTTAATTAATTTGTACAAATTGCACATTGTTGAACTAGATGTTCAAACGTTTTTCACAACATGCACATTTAATCACTTAGCACTTTAATAGACGGGGTAAGATACAATACAGGCCACAGGGGCCGGTAAAATATATTCACAAATCGTATTGTGTTAGAAACAGGCAAAGGATCCGCAAATATCCTTCACAAAAGATCTTATTTGAGGTACATTTTAAGTAACCCTGGAAAATCGGTAGATGTGGACCAACAATGTATTTTACAGATAAAAATAAGCCATATCAGATGTAAAAAATTGATATATTGATGTCAGTTCTCATTATCTAACAGGAATGTTTTAAACATTTTAAGACATTTCAACAATTTTATGTATTTTACATGGATTTGTGTGTTTTTTTAAAAATATTTAAATATTTATTTAAATATTTATTCTAATGAGATTATTTTACATCATGACTTGTATATTTATATATGTATTTATGCATTGCTGTTTTTGCACATAGATAAAAGATGAATGTATGAATTTCTTCTCTGTCTATGGTGAGGTAATAATCACGTGTTTAGGCACCTAGCACTTTAAATGAAAAAGTTACTCCTAGAGCGCGTCATGTGATCAAGGCCGTTGTAGGCCGAAACGCGTCATGGTGGTCATGGTGGATTGAAGGCTTTCAATAAAGACACTGACTGAGCACTGAAGTTGGGTTCACTCTCCGTTCTTTCCCGTCGAAGGGAAGCGTATGAAAGCGGTGGTGAAAGCAATATATATATGTATATATATTATCTACTGGCGGTCGCCAGTAGATAGTTATAGTTAGGACCTATTATCCATTGGAAAATCGTAACATTCTTTTCCCAATAACTTTGGCGCCGGTTGACGAATCTTCGCGAAATTTTCAAAACTTGTGGCCTGCTCTGGTCAGCTCCTATCCTGAAAGTTTCGGGGTGATTCGGCAAGCGGGGGCCGAGAAAAAAGGGGGGTCCCAAAATGTGTTTTCTCCATGTTAATTCCCATAGGAAACTTTAGCCAGGCTACAGCCCGAACTGCTAAACGGAATTACACCAAATTTGACAAAAAGGTAGTGCTTGGTTCAGAAAGCGCCCTTTTTTTTAAATGGTGTAAATCCGTTCAGTAGCTGCGGAGAAAATCAAAAAATAGAGGTCAAAAAATCAATTTCCCATAGGAAACTTTAGACACGGTTACAGCCAAAACTGCTGAACGGAATTACACCAAATTTGGCAAAAAGGTAGTGCTTGGTTCAGAAAGCGCCTTTTTTTTTAAATGGTGTAAATCCGTTCAGTAGTTCCTGAGAAATTCAAAAAATAAAAGTTTCAATATCTATGGCCGCGGTGGATCCGCGCACCCTCCCGATCACGAGCTTCATGCTAATTGGCTGTCAACACTCCAAACCAGGAAGTGTTGGCAGCCATCTTGTGTCTCGGTAGAACTGAGGCACAAGAAAAGAGAAAAACTAAGGTGTAAAACAAGAAAAGGGGGCAGGGTAGAAACACCCTGACCCCCCAGGCCTGCTCAGGGCCCAAAAAAGCATATATATTTTTTTTAAATCGCCGAAATTCGCGCTGGCTGCGCGAATCCGGCCGCGAAAATAACAAAAAAACGAAGCGCAGGCTTCCGCGCTTTGTTATTATTTAGCCCCCGGGTGGGCCAAGTCCCGGGGGCATGCGAAAATTTAATAGCGGGTGCCCAGGGAGGCCCCCGCAGCCCCGGGGACCGCCACCCCCCCCGGGCTTGGTTTTTTTAATGTTGGGGGGGCCTCCAAGGCCCCCCCAAGCCCCGGGGACCGCCACCCCCCGGGGCTTTTGTCATTTGAGATGTCATCAGTGATGTCATCAGTGATGTCACTGACCATGTCATGAGTGATGTAATATGTGACGTCATCAGCAGTGCATTGCGGGGGCGCGAGTTATAGTTAGCTGAACTAACTATAACGGGGGAATTTCACTGGTTTTGTACGAGTGAAATGTCCAACTAACTATAACTTTCCCTAAAACCTATGGTTTTTTCAGTGAATATATATATATATATATATCCCCGATTTAAGCACCCGTTCGAGAGTGCACCGGCAAAGGTGTAACGGAGCAGTCATATATATATATATTTCATTTGTGGAAAAATCCGCAGTTCTGTCATGGACTTACTAGGGTGTGCTGCAGTAGCCCCAGTGATGGGTCCATGGATATCGCACGTGGCCAAAAAAATGTTTTGTAGCATTTTACTATGCATTAAACATGCTTTCCCCTCATTTATAACATACACAGGGGGTCAGGAAAGCTCTCACCTGACCCCTTAGTTTAGTATACAAGCAAGTTTTCAGCTCTGGGGACCATTTGTCAATATATAAAATGGCGGCTGCAACTTTTCTGTGAAGGTGTGGTCAGCAAATCAGGACCTTGCTTTGGTGCGTGAAACCATGGACACCCCGCGGGTGGCTCCTCACTGCATCCGCATCCCTAGATATACAAGTTTGGTTTTCGTTGGAGGGCGCTAGAGGGCGCACGGCAAGATGGCCTCACCCTAGTGTAGCTCTGCCCGGCTGAGCCACAATCCGACCATAATCCGCCCTAAAACGCTGCATCTGCACCCCTTTCTGGGCTGGGCTGAGCTGTGTAGCCCTCTTGCCGGCGTTGGGGGTGAAGAGGAGAATTTTCTGCCACTGCAGCGCTTGAAATCTGGCCTGTGTCTGCACTGGCGAGCGCTCGCAAAATGGTGCCCGCTGCATGATCCTGAAGTGGAGCGTTTGCTAGAGCCCCTGCTGTGGGAACTGAGTGCGGGCGTACAGCTCCTTTGTTAAAAATCGTCATGGTGTCCTGACTCGCTTGGCTTCCTCCGGAGCAGGAGCAACAGAGGCGGAGGAGTCGAGCGTGTGTGCACTGGTGTCCGCCATCAGGCAGTGGAGCACGGAGCTGTGAGCGGAGTGGAGCGGCTGCCCAACTGGACTCCCTGCGACCTGGACGATACTGGAGGGAGCTAGCTGCTGATCGATTCGCTCCCGGTGCCGGCAGTGGTAAGTGGGGTGCGGCGCTGTCTGGGCCCTAGGCTGCGGCGGCGGGTGGGGGCCCTAGGCTGGTGTCGCCGGTGGAAGCGTGCATTGAGCAAGGCGGCTGGCTCTGGGTGCTGCGTGGGCCTGGACTGCCGCGTTGCCTGAGGCTGCCGGTTGAAGTGTGGAGACGCGCTGAGGCCTGGGTATATGCTGCAGTGCCTGATCCCTTCTTCATACGCTTCACTGGGGATCGGTCGCATTTGAGCACCGCATTAGCTGGCCAATACTGTCCTGTACCTGCACCTGGCTGTAAACTACCATTGGGGAAGAGACTAATACGCCGGGCCTTTATCGGCTGCCTGGCGGAGTATTGTGCCTATCTGAAGTGATCGCCTGTTGGGCCTAGCGTTCCAGGCTGCTCTATTGTGTGGCAGGTGGTGTGGGACCCCCCCCTGCTGCGCCCCGTTTTTCAGTGTGCTAGCTGGATCTTGGGGTTCGGGCACTGTTTAGTGGTGGGCCTCTATCTGTACCTAGGGGCCTATTATGATGGCGGTCGGATGTCGACCGCCCGGCCGGCGGTGGTGCCCGCCGGACCGGCAGTGGAGATACGCCCGCACCGCAAGCCAGAAAACCGCCGGTCCGATTAGGATGGCGGTAGCGACCGCGGCGGTGGGAAATTCTGACCGCCGCTGTTCTGCCGGTTGCCATCCGCACTCCTGCCTGGCGGGCGGAAAAGGACCGGGATAATGGTGGCGGTGCAGAGCAGGCTCTGCCGGCACGATTATGATGCCGGCGGTAACCAGCCTTTCCTCAGCAGTCAGACCGCCATGGAAAGGCATGCGGAGATTGTCTTCCGGGGGCCCGTTGTGGGCCCCCGATGTTTTGGGGGGGTGTGGGTGCACTGGGGGGGTACCAATGGTCCCCCCCTACATTCCCCTGTACCAGGTGGCAGGCACTGTGCAGTGCCTGCCACGCAGTGCAGGGTAATGCAGGACATGCTCTTTTCGGCATCGCGGCGGGCAGAAGCAACCACCGCAATGTTAAGGCCCGTGATCCGACCGCTGCGGTCGAATTTCGAGCGCGGGTCATCGTAATTCGACCGGCGGTGATGCCGCGGTCCATGCGGGTGGTCTTTTCCCGCTACCATGGCGGTCGGGGAGGTTTTCCGACCGCCATCGTGTAATGACCCCCCTGGTTCGCGCTGCACCTTTCCATGCTGGCACTTGTCGGGTAGGCTCCCCAGATTTTAGTAGGCTGGGAAGCTCTCTGCTGGGATCACTTGTCTCAACAGCCCTCAATTGGAGTTGCGATTGTGGAGTGCGCACTTCTTCGTGTTTGTACTAGAGCACTACCAGAATAGGAGGTGCATCTAAGTGTGTTTGCAATGGGGAGAACTGATAAAACCCAGCCATGCCTCACGTTTGAGGCACGAAAACCTGGTAAAACATCACAGAAGGCAGCCTCGGACTCGGAGGCGGACGCCCCAGGCGACACCCTTCCCCCTATCAAAACCACGCTGCTGGCAATGCAGCGCAGCCTTCAATCCATTGAGGGCATGATGGCGTCGGTGAACCACCATCTAGATCACATGTCTGCGCAGCTGGAGAAACAGAATACCCGCATGGGGGAAGTTGAACAACGAGTCTCTGCGACGGAAGATGGGTTGAGTGAAGTTGCTGGAAAGGCGCTCAATATGGAGACGGTACTGTCCCTCATTCAGGCCAAGAATGAGGATTTGGAAGCGTGGTCCCGGCGCAATAACATCAGGCTCACGGGCTGCCGGAGTCCACAAATGTGGGGAAAATGGAGACTTTTGTGGAGAACCTCATCAAGGACATATTTGGCACTGAGATACTTTCCAGTATGTTTATCATAAAGCGGGCCCACCGCTCTCTCGCGGCGAGACCTGTCCCGGGAGCCCCTCCTCGCCCAATAATAGCAAGACTATTAAACTATAGGGACCGTGACACTATTTTGCGGATGGCCAGAGACAAAGGGAATATTGAGCACCAGGGTAACACATTAGCCTTCTTTCCAGACTTTACTGTGGCTGTACAGTCAGCCAGAAGGGAATTTGGTGCAGTGAAAATGTTTTTGCAGTCTGAGGGGGTCCCATATGCAATGTTATATCCTGCTCGTTTACGCATAGGTCCTGACAGAGACTCTAAAATTTTCTCCAAACCCAAGGCTGCCCTCGAGCATGCTAATCAGTTGAAACGCAGGCGGCGTGAGTCCAGCACTGCCCGAGAGGATGAGGATCAATAGGGGGATGTGTCAGTTATTTGCTGTATTGTAACCTCACTCCTTAATTCAGGATTGTATCATGCACACAATATTGTTAGTCATATATGTGTTTGCTTACAGGTTGGACCAACTGTGCTCCCTGGTGATAGTGTGCTCAAGTTATGATGTGCGCTGGGGTGGATGGAGACAGAAATGCTGGCACAGTTAATAGACCTGCTCAGCCACCTTACTGGTTGGGAGGCTAGTAGCACTCTGACGCCCCCCAAATGGGTGTACCCCAAATGCAAATTTCTCATGTTTGGTTTTGTTGGGGATGGGTTCTGTTACATTGGGATGGCTTTGGCGAGTTGGGGACGCTGAAGTGGGTGGGGGGAGTGCGACTGGGGGGGTAAGCCGGCATTACTTTTCTATTATGAAACTGATGTTGAGTCACGTTATGTTATTTTGGACACACATGGTGTGCTATACTGTGTTTGTATCATCTTACTAGTGTATGGACGGAATGAGTGGTAGAGTTAAGTTTCTTACCTGGAACGTGCGTGGACTAAACACCCCTAAAATACGTTCTGTACTGGCGTACTTGGATAGGATGGATGTGCAAGTGGCCTTACTTCAAGAGACGCACCTCACTAAGGAATCGGCACAAAAAGTGGGTGCATGCTGGGCAGGTGTGAGAATTGCATCGTCTTACTCTACTTATGCTAGGGGTGTGATGGTCCTTGTTCAAAAAGGGGTCCCCTTCACTATAGTTCGGACTGACACAGATGAGCATGGGCGAGTGGCAATGGTCCATGGTCAATTGGGTGGCATGAGTGTATTATTGGTCAATGTATATGGGCCAAATACTGACGATCCGTCGTTTTTTGCGGATGTATGGCGCCGTATCTCTGGGTTTCCTCCGGCCGAGATAATTTGGGGAGGCGACTTCAATGTCTGTCTAGATGTCGCCCTAGATAGGGTTAGTAGTGGAACGGTGAGGCTTAAGCAGGCAGCGGAGACGCTACTGGGGATATTGGATGCTGGCAAACTGCATGATGTCTGGTGACTTCAACACCCTGAGGAGCGGGAGAGCACATTTGTATCCTCTGTACATGGGACGTGGTCCCGCATAGATTTCTGGCTTGTTTCCGAGGTCGTTTGCACTTGGGCGGTGAGGGTCAGGCACATGGCTCGAACACTCTCAGATCATTCCCCGGTGGTTCTTGAGTTACAGGTACCCACATGTGAGAGGCCACCCTTTGCATGGCGACTGCAGCAGACTGCGCTAACTGACCCGGTTTTTAAACAAACTATTGGGGAGGCAATTCGTAACTTTTTTCGCGAGAATGAGGGCTCAGTAGAGAGTGCCGGAGTGCTTTGGGAGGCATTCAAGGTGACCATCAGGGGTGCTTGCATAGGCGCGCAGTCGGGAGTGTTGCGGGACCTCAGACGCAGAATACACAAATTGGCGGCTGACATCTCCACACTAGAGCGCGACTACGAGAAAAATCCCTCTCCAACGACGTTAGCTGCAATACGGGACCTTGTCACAGAACACAATGAAACCGCTGACCAGGAGTTATTACACCGATCCAGACGCAGTACTGCTCGCCACTATGGTGAGGGGGGTCGTCCAAGCCGCTCTTTGGCGCAAAAGCTGGTGGCGCCGCGCCACCAGGAGTGTATTACGGAACTACTGGATGACGATGGGGTCGCGCACTACACAACTCCCGAGATTTCTGACATAGTCCTCCAATTTTACACTAAACTTTACGCGGCTAGGGGTACAGCACCGACTGAGGAGATAGACTCCTACGTTGAAGATGTTGCATTGGGGTGGCTCTCCCAAGCACAACGGGAATATATTACACAGCCATTTGATATTGAGGACGTTAAATTAGCCATAATGTCATTACCTACATGTAAGGCCGCGGGGTTGGACGGGCTCCCTAGCGAGTTTTATAAGACTTATGTGGACAACCTTGCCCCTAGGCTCCTTGCAGTATATGCGGAGGCATATGAGGAGGGGAGACTTCCGCCTACCCTCAAAGAGGCCCTGTTGGTGACCCTGTTAAAACCAGACAAGACCGCTAATCGGTGCGACTCTTATAGGCCTCTTTCCATTATTAATATAGATGCCAAGATCCTGGCAAAGATGATAGCCAACAGGCTTCAACCGCTGGTTCACCTCTTGGTCCTACCGGACCAGTCGGGATTTGTGTCTGCCAGATCTACAGCACATAACCTACGCACAGTGTTTTCTACACTGCATTACTTTGTTCCAGATTTTCAGGCAGTGGCTGTGCTGCTTGATGCAGCAAAGGCTTTCGATTCCCTTCAATGGGGCTATACGTTCACGGTTTTAACCAGGATGAGCCTTCCCCAGTTTTTTCTTCAGTGGATCAAGGTGCTGTACACGGAACCTGTGGCTCGAGTACGAGTTAATGGATGGGTGTCTAAGGCTTTTCCCATAGAGAGAGGCACGCGGCAGGGGTGCCCCTTATCGCCGATGCTCTTCTCGTTGGCACTGGAGCCTCTGGCTTGTAAACTTTGACAGAGGCATGCAGCGGCTGCATTGCGCTTTTGGCAGAGACCACTCGTGGTCTCACTGTATGCAGATGACATGCTATCGTATGTTCGCGATCCCGCCACTTTCTTACCAGAACTGCTCCGGGAGTATGTTAAATTTGAGCGGTTCTCCGGCCTAGGGATTAATTGGGCAAAGTCGGTGGTGTTCCCGCTGACGGCTGGTACGAGAGAGGTGGAGCTGGACTTCCTGCTGACGTGGACTCATGATCCAGTGAAGTATCTGGGGATATGGTTGCACAGAGATCCGGATAAGGTGATCTCTGAGAACTATGGCCGAGCTATCACGCGGATCACTGAGCAGGCGGAGCGGTGGGCGCGCTTGCCTCTCTCGCTCGCAGATCGTATAGCGGTTATAAAAATGGCTATCCTGCCTAAGCTGCTCTATCTTTTTGTTAATATCCCTATTAAGTTGAATATTGCGCTGTTCAAGATGCTTCAGTCGGCAATACTCACATTTGTATGGGGTGGGAAGAAGCCCAGTTGCAGCTGGGATGTCCTGGTGCAGCCATTTGATCGTGGCGGGTTTGGTGCTCCTGACCTCCGACTATATTATCTGTGCGCGCAGGCGCAGTTTGCACACTACTGGCACTTTCCGCAGAGATTTCAACCCCATATTGCCATTGAATCGGATGCTGTTCTTCCAATGCCACTGCAGGCAGCAACTCTCTCTGGGGGTTCGGGAGGCCCTAGGACTGAAATTAACCCTGTGCAGTGTACTGCATGGGCTTGGAGGATGCTAGCTAAAAGGTCACAGCTTCCTTACCTATAGGCCCCATTGCTGCCATTGGCCTCCCATCCAGACATTTCGGCGGCACGGGAAAGGTCCGCGCTGCAGGAGTTGGCGGCTGTCAGGATCACCCGGATGGGGGACCTGTATAAACAGGGTCAGTTCCGGTCATTACAGGATGTACAGGGGGGTAAGAATCGTGGATTTATGTTGAGTTTTATTTATGTCAGAGTCCGGCAAGCTGTTAGAGATATTTACCTGAATTATCCGGCTGAACCTACAACTCTGCTGGCGCTGCAGGCGGTGCTGGCAGGGGAAGAGAGAAAGGGCCTGATCACCAAGCTATATAACGCCTCCCTGCACGAGCAGGAGTCAGGGGAACACCCCTCGTATCTTCGATGGAATGCTGCGCTGGGGTCCACACTCACACTAGATCAATGGAAAGCTTGCTGTGAGCTAACGGGTCGCCTCACAGCGAATTGTAATCTTCGCATAATCCACTTTAAATATTTACACCAGCTATACTATACTCCTCTACAACTCTGTAGCTTTGGTTTGCGTGAGACTGCTTGCTGCGTGAGGTGTGGGTAGGCTGATGCTGATTTCCTGCATGTGGCATGGATGTGTGCAGGTATATTTGCATTTTGGTCCAAGGTGGCGAGTGTGCTTACTGATATTCTGTTGGAACCTGTGCACTGTGCTCCAGAGATCTGCCTCCTTGGATATGTGAAACGTCTGAAGCCCTGTAATCGATGCATAGTTGCGGTTTCAACCTTGTTGGCCAAAAGGGCTGTTGCGCAGTGTTGGGGGGCGAAAACCACTCCGACTGTAAAAAAATGGATCCGGGATTTACTTTACTGTAGAGACCAGTTGGGGGTCTATGCGGACGAACTACCTGAGGCTTCACACCCCAAAGATTTCTGGGCCCCACTTACTGTATACTTGCTGACTTACCCAGACCTGATATAACCTGTTGTTCACATGCCTCTTAGTGTTTGGGCAATAGTTGCTTTACTATGGAAGTCTGACCATTGATTATGTTTATAATACTCCACTCATGTTTGTCTGTGACGCTACAGGATTCTTCACATTCACAATGTATTGTCATCTGCTATGCCGGGGGTGGGGAGGGGTTTGTCTATTGCTGGATATTGCTATTTGACTTGCATCTCTATGTCTGTTACTATGTTTGTTGGAAATTAATAAACATACTATAAAAAAAAGTTTGGTTTTCGTTTAATACTTCAAAAATATCTGAACGGATTTACACCAAATAACAAAAAGTACACTTTCTGGACTAAAATCTATCTTTCTGCCAAATTTGGTGTAATCCCGTCCAGCGGTTTGGGCTGTTAAAAATCCCTATGGGAAGTTTGGACGCAGAGGAAGATGGCGGCATGACTGCTCAGCTCCGCTCCGGAGGGACAAACTCCTCTCATTTTCACCAGTAATTTTGGTTCGCAGAAGCTCGTAAAGGTGCTCCAGTAATCAGTAATGCTACGAGGCACCATCTGTCCTATTCACAGCCCCTGATCTCGGAGGATCACGGAGGTCTTCAAAGCAGCCTAGTCTCTGACCGGAGGTAGGGCGATTGCGACAAATCACGGAAAATCGGGAGCTTGCCTATTTTGCCCAAAACTTTGCCCAACATACAACGAGGATCTCCCTAGGCGCAATCGCAATATCGTCGCATTCGACACTCCGACTTAAGTCACTCTATATCTCAGTAAAATCTTACCGGTGTTCCACGCACATAGCTGAGCCCAAAATGGCGGTCGATATCATCGCCCGCTCGTAAATCTGTATTTACCTATAGAGATTGAGCGCATCCACAATCCCTCTCAAACGACAGCATCAACGCGCATGGAGGCACAAACAAACAAAATGCTATATATATGCTTTGAATGCTTGAATCGCTCGTAATGCTCGTAATGTAACTTAACCGGATGCCGTTCTTTAAAATGGTGGCATAATACTAACAGATTAAAGTGGCGTTTTAAAGGGTATGAAAGCGTATTAAAAGGTTCCAGCATTCCTATATCCACAAAGTGCAAAAGTATTCAACCATAATATACCCGAAATGCTCGAAATCTATCCGGATGCCTGACTTCAAAATGGCGGCGGTGGCATAATAGCGGCACACCAATGTGATTCAGCATTCCTTTACCCATAAGTGCCATAACTATCCCAGCTTAATTTGCAGACATAACCCACTGCAGAGCTTCACGGTTGGCTCAATGCGCAGAGGCTATCTCTCAAGGTCTTCTCAATGGCACGCCGATTGCCTGACCTTAAAATGGCTATTGGTTAAACACACAGTCTCAAAGTAAATGTCTGTGTGAGCACACGCTGCAACTAGCTGCTTGTTGTTACTGCCGCTGGCCACCTACTACTAATTACTAACTGTGACTCAACCCATCTGTTTGGTGTATGCATCAACTGTGACTCAATCCAACTATATGATATATGGTATATGGTATATGCAACCGATATTGCTACTGACCCAGAGCCCATGTACCAGTGTATCTGTGGTCTACTAAGGCACAACACAACTCAACGTACCACATACTTCAGGACTCCCGGGGGTGACAGGAACAAGCACTGATAACCCCTTGTTCAGCTACATCAATTGCACTGGATTAGACGAGAATACACTCCCAAATTGGCAGGTGTCAGCAAGTGCCATCAGGAACCACCGGAGCTCACCAAGTGACACAAAAAGTCAGCAAGTCAGCAAGTGTCAACAGGAACCACCAGGACTCACCAAGAGGCACCAAGAGGCACCAAAAGTCACCAAAAGTCACCAAGAAACACCAAGAATCACCAAGTAACACCAAGAAACACCAAGAAACACCAAGAAACACCAAGAGATACCAAGATAAACGACAAGTGGCAGGCGGCAAGCGGCAAACAACAAGTGTCAAGCGTCACCACGTATCACCAAGTGCTACCAAGAGTCACCAATCAATCAATCACGGAATTGTAAGCACGCTATTCACCCGTGAGGGTCTCAAGGCGCTGAGGGGGGGGTCCCCAGATCTGTTTAGCCTAAGAGCCAGGTCTTGAGGGTCTTCCTGAAGGTGTTCAGGGAGGGGGGCGCGTCTGAAGTCTGCCGGTAACTCGTTCCAGGTCTTGGCTGCAATGTGAGAGAAGGATCTTCCGCCTGCTCTGGCTCTGTGGATGTGTGGGGTTTTGGCCAGTGCGAGGTTGGAAGATTGGAGGTTTCTTCTGGGTACGTGGAAGTTGATTCTGTCGTTGAGGTATTTGGGTCCGTTGTTGTGTAGGCATTTGTAGGCGTGAGTGAGGATTTTGAAAGTGACTCTTTTCTCCACGGGGAGCCAGTGGAGACTTTGTAGGTGTTGGCTGATGTGTTCGTGTCGGGGGATGCCGAGGACGAGTCTGGCGGTGGTGTTCTGTATTGTCTGGAGTTTGCGGAGTAGGGACTTGTTGATGCCGGCGTAGAGTGCATTTCCATAGTCCAGTCTGCTGGTGATGAGTGCGTGATGAGTGCGTGGTGATGAGTGCGTGGGTGACTCCCCCAAGTGCCACCAAGAATCACCGAATGTTTCCAAAGAGAGCCACCAGAGAGACACTAGAGATCCATCAAGAGAGCCACCAAAAATCATCTGTTGTCAGCAGCTTACGACTTACGACGATATATTCGACGATATATCCGACCTGGCAGTGCAGTGTCATAATCCCCGGCTACATAGGATTACCAAAATGACAGACAAAGAAAGCAAACAATCTCTAAAAAGAGTGAAAGCCGATCGCCGCACCCGGACTCACCAACAAAAGGGAAACAAGACATTAATGCAACAATGGATATGATCCTCAAGAAACCAGCGGACGTACACGATCTGGCCAAGTCCACAAAAACAAACACTGACTTCATGCAGAACGAAATTGCAGCCATCCATCAAGACATGAAGGAAACAAGCACCAGAGTTACAGAGGCGGAAAACAGAATTAGTCAACTTGAAGACAACGGAAGCACAATGAAGAAATCCATTCAAACGCTCAATGTTGCCTCCCGGTCCTTTGAAAAAGAACTCTCAGAATTGGAAGATAGAAACAGGCGAGGCAACATTCATATTTTTGGCCTACCTGAAGGAGAAGAGGGCTCTGCCCAGTCCTGCATTGCCTTCCTAGAAAAATGGTTCACCCAGGTAACCAACATAAAATTCGAAAAAGATCTGGAATTTGACAGGGCCCACAGGGTCCCAACTCGGATATCTCAAAACGCCAAAGCTTCCAGACCTATAGTATGCAAACCCCTAAGGTATCAACATGTAGAACTGATTCTGAGTCACATGAGGAGACATAATCACATTCTATGGAAAGGCACAAAAATCTTTAACTCACAGGACTACTCAAAATTAACTGTGGACACTCGCAAGGGTTTTCTATACCTTCGACCAAAGATGAAGTCAGCTGGCCTACAAGGTTTTTTCATTGCCCCGGCAAAATTCAGGATCTTCTCACATGGCATCCCTCACATCTTCACGGACCCAGGCTCGCTTAACAAATTTCTAGACGAAAAAAGCGAAACACAAATGGACACATCAGTCCCCAAAGACTCGTCCTCTACTTCCTCTCAAGTGAGATATATCTCTTATCACTGATGTCCTAGGTGGAGACCAGTCTATCACTGGGTCCTATGCCCTATGTTTAACAAAACTTGCTCTACAAATCCTATACATCCAAGCACCCAGTGCACCCAATGCTTTCAATTTGGAGCAGGCTAATTACCTAGCTGTTGAATAACAATGCTCCACTTGACAAGTACCACATTCTTCCAGGGCGTATCTTACTGTTACAAGTATGTTACAAACATGTATGGTACAAACATGTTACAAGTATGTTGTAATAACAATGCTCCACTTGACATGAACCACATTCTTTCAGGTCGTATCTCACAGTTACAAGTATGTTACAAACTTGTTTGTTACAAACATGTTACAAGTATGTTGTTTGTAGTTAAAATTCTCATATTTAGCCATATTTAGACATGCATGGGTTTCCCACGCACTGCTCGTACGTACACACACAATTATCTCAATTAGCACTTTCTTCTTATTATAGATAGCTCACTCTTACTTCTGTCTACATCTTATAACTACATCTTATAACTACAATCACTGACTACTCAGTGTCCAACCAATCACGCAAAAAGCTCACACAATGGGCTCACCATGGGCTCACGTAATCACACGACCATACATCTATACACTATGCGCACTACGCACATCCGGTCGTAACGCATCCGCAGACTCGGAAACATCCACCTACACTTCTTCTCAGACTAGAATCCACACATTACTTAGACCTCTGTACCCAATCACACACAAACGCACTACTACCCTCGATAACACCATAGACCATAATCTCAACAATACTGTGTGCACTCTGCATACATTATGTGCATGCCATCATGGCCTCCTTTCGCAATGCCCACAATGCTACCAATGTTAGACTCTAGTTCAATGCTAATTCAATGCTAGTTCAATGCAAGTTCTATGCTAGTTCAATACTAGTTCTATCGGGGGAAGTTTCCGCCCCAATTTACTGTGGTTCTTAATACCAGATCTTAATACCTGTTCCTCCGTAGGAGCGTTCTTCCTCTTATCGCTATGCCCGTTGGCGACTATGAAGGGTGGGAGGGTTGGGGAGGGGGTCTTGAGGGACGGGTTCTCTATTTGTCACTCTGCTGTTTCCCCTACTTATTGTTTTACATCTTGATTTTTGTCTCACGAGTATCATATGTCTCATACCAATCTAACAAACACAAGGGGAAATGTTCAATTCAGGTGTGGCCTCGCTTGGCGCAACCCCACCCAAAGGGGTCACTGATCCACACCACCCTCTTATCACACATCATATGGCGGGTCTGAGCCAATGTATTAAAGTAGTCTCCCTAACTGTAAAAGGCCTGAACCACCCGGTAAAGAGGAGGAAGATAGTTGACTATCTGCATTGACTTAAAGGAGATATAATTCTCCTACAAGAAACAAAATTGGATAACTCACTATCCGAGAGTTTCGCTAGTAGTCATTCTTCGGATTATGCCTACTCAGCCGCGGTGGGGAAGAAAAATGGAGTACTAACACTAGGCCTGGGCGGAAAACTATGCTACGCTCGCGTAGTTTGCGTAGTTTGCGCAACTACGCTCTACGCGAATTGCACGTAGCACAGTGCAAAAACGCGTAGCTAGCGGGCATTTTTTGCTTGCTCGCGGTCCTCAACGTCAAATTGGCGACCGCGAGTGAGCAAAATGACATCCCGGCAAGACTTTTTCCTCGTTCGCGATCAGAAGCATCAAGTTGCCGATCGCGAGCGTGGAAAATAAACCTCCCGGCGAATTCTCAACGCGGGGAGGTCAGGTTTCTCATTGCGAGTGGTCGCGTATGCTCGCGACCGCTCGCGATGAGAAACTACCAGTCCGCGTTGAGAAAGCTGCCGCTCGAGTACAAATCTACTCGAGCGGCAGAAAACGACCGCATGCACTGTGCAAGATGCCGTTTGCAATGATTGCACAGTGCGGACAAGCATCCGGCACTGTGCAATCATTGCGAACAGCATTTCCTACCGCACTACGCAGTTCACGTAGTGCTACGCGTAGCTCGCGTAGTGCGAAGTGCACTTCGCGTAGCTACGCGTAGCGCTACTACGTGAACTACGCCCAGGGTTAACTAACACTCATTTCGAGAAAGTCCTGAATCAACTTACTCTCGAAGTCCACTGACTCACAAGGCAGGTGGGTCATCTCGAAGTTTACTAAAGACAAGGTTGAATTTTATGTAGCTAATGTTTATACACCTACTAAAGACGACCCATCCTTTTGAGACGATCTGTACTCACAACTAGAAAGAATCCCAGATACAGCTACCATTATCCTAGCGGGTGACTTCAACCTACCTATAGATCCACATCTAGACAAAAACTCTAGATTTCCATTTGCTCCTAATAAATCACATAAAGTCCTGAAAAAAATTTGCTCGAAATTTAATCTATCCGACGCTTGGAGAATCCAAAACCCAGCAGAAAGGGATTATACATTTTACTCCTTTCCCCACAAGTCGTACTCACGTATAGACTATATTTTGATATCCAACAATACACTTTGTAAGGTAGATCATACATCAATCAAACCCAAGGTGATCTCAGACCACTCCTGCATCACACTTTCTATCTCTGACCCCGCACCTCAGAAAAAACAATCGAATTGGCTTTTCAACGATGAAATACTAGCTGATCAGGAAAACGTCCAAATAATTAAAAACACGATCCTTAACTTCCTTGCGGAATACAAGGCTGGCGAGACGTCAGACCTGACAAGGTGGGAGGCCCTAAAAGCAACAATAAGAGGGGAAATAATTAGGATTAGAACAGGAATTATCAAAATAACTAACTCTAACTTAATGAAACTAGAGAAAAAAATCGCAGAATTAGAAAAATTACATATCACCAACAAAGAAGATGACACTCTTAATAAAATCCTTAACAGAAAATATGAATACAATAAAATCATTAGTAATAGGGCGGGGATATGGATCAACAAACAAAAGAGCATCAAACTATGCGAGTCTAACAGGGCAGGCATATCCCTTGCCTCTTATCTAAAATTTAAAATGCAGAAATTCGCCATCAACGCCATAAAGGACAAAGCAGGTAATATTATCACTAACGCACAAAAAATAGCGGACACTTTCATGGGCTTCTATAAGGACTTATATGAACTAAACACTAATGTAAAGTACTCAAAATGTCAGGACTACCTAAACAATATTACTCTCCCTATCCTTACTGCCCAAGAGAGTTTATCAATAAATGGCCAGATCACAGAAAATGAGGTAATGTTAGCGATCAATAAATTAAAGCCAGGTAAAGCCCCAGGCCCCGACGGGTTCAATGCCAAATTTTTCAAAACATTCTCACCATCTCTGTTGTCACCACTAATGAAGCTATTTACCCACTTCTCAGAAACTGGCAAGTCACTGGCACACCAGCGGAAGCAACCATAACAGTCATTCCCAAAGATGGCAAAGATCCCCTTTTACCTAAAAATTACAGATCGATATCACTAATAAACCTCGATTGCAAAGTTTATGCATCAATCCTGTCATATAGAATCCAACAACACATCTCAAAATTGGTACATCCATCTCAGGTTGGTTTCTTAAAACACAGGCTCTCTAGTGACAACACGCGCCTGTTATGTCATACCATAGAAAAAGCTAAACTCCTAGACTCCCCCACGGTGGCCATCACACTGGACGCGGAAAAAGCCTTTGACAAGGTAGATTGGAGATAGCTAAAGGCCGTCTTAGAAAAATGTAACCTGGGTGATAACCTGATCAAAATGATAATGGCCCTTTACCACAATCCTACCGCTAGAGTTAGAGCTGGTGGTATAGTTTCCCCCTCCTTCAACCTAAATCAGGGGTCACGACAGGGTTGTCCTCTCTCGCCCCCCCTGTTCCTCCTAGCTTTGGAACCTTTTCTCCAACATATTAGGGAAAATAAGGAAATTACTGGCATCCCCTTCGGTGACTACAACGTAAAACTCGCTGCTTACGCAGACGATGTATTAATTGTCTCTCAAAAAGCCTCATCTGCAATCCCAGCACTTATGAATACCATACACCACTTCTCAGAAATATCCGGATATTCCCTTAACAAAGACAAATCCGAGGTAAAACTTCTCAGCCGCTACGGTGATAAAAGTATTCTAGGCTCATCAGGACTAGCCTGGCAACCGGAGGCTATCAAGTATTTAGGTCTTGAATTCACAAATGATCTAATCACCACCCTACATACTAACGAAAAAATATTATCCAACAAAATAGACTCTCCCCTAGATAGCTGGCCTCCCAAATTTTTATCATGGTGGGGTAGAGCAGAGACCCTAAAGATGATGCTAACTCCTCTTGTCAATTATCTCATTAGTATGCTGCCCATGTTCCTATCAGAAAAATTTCAAAAAAAAACTGATAAAACATTCAGCAAGTTCCTATGATAGGGAAAGAAGCCCAGAGTTTCTATGAAAAAGCTCAAACTGGCCAAGAATAAAGGGGGCATCTCCCTACCCATCTTCAGAAACTATCAAACGGGCTTTCTCTGCAAACAGGGCGCACACTGGTTTATTGATTACCCTTCATACATACCGCCCTGGGTGTTGATAGAAAAGTCCCTCATACAAAACATCCCACTCGCCGCAATAGCTACGATGAACACCTCCCATCTTCTACACTCCAGAAACATCATACAGAACACCAAAAGAGCCATCCTACTCCTAGACTCTCGCCTCGAGATCAAAATAAAACACACCCACTTTTCCTCACTATGGTACAACCAAACACTCAAAATTGACGGTTCCTCACTCTATTGGTCAGACTGGTCGTGCAAAGGCATTAACCTTGTGCAAGACATTTTCGAAAACGCTTCCCCGCTACCATTTTCAGCCGTGCAAAAACGTTTCAATCTTACTAACTTGGACTTCTATAAATTCCTTCAGCTTAAAGTAAGGCTTGCAAAATTCGGCCTAGCGGATATCTGCCCTTCTATCACTACCCTCTTATGCCACCTGTCCAAGGTAGGACATCTAGTCTCACACATATATAAAATCCTCCTGCCAAACAAAAGCAAATCTTTATCTCGCAATCAACAGAAATGGGAATCCGAACCTTCCAAGTTAAACATTGCCTTCAACTGGCCCGTCATGAACAAATCCCCCTTTTCACATAAAATCTCACCAACACTATCACAAACTAAATTCATGTTAATTAACAGGACTTACTGGACTCCCACAAGACTCTTCAAGGTCGGCCTTACTAAAACTCCCATCTGCTGGTGCTGCGACAAACATGAGGGCTCCCTGGAACACATGCTATTCAGTTGCCCCCTTCTGCAAGACTATTGGGCTAAGGTTTTTGATTACATCGCATATACCCTAAAGATTCTCCCCACAAGAGAGCTCTTATACATTTTACTGGGCCCTTTGGATCCCCAACTTAGGAACGACAATGATCAGTTCCTCTTGGATTTAATGCTTACTCTAGCATGCAAACTAATCCTAAACAATTGGAAAAACTTCAAAGCGGTCTCCTTTTTTAAATGGCAGGAGTGGCTCTCTTTCCTTAGGGGTGCTGATAACACTGCTCTCCAAATATCCCCATGGAGAGATACAAGGGACTTTGCATACAAACCACCATGAACCACTTAATGGCTACCGCTCCTTCCCACTTCCTCCTTAAGATGTGTATATCTCTCCATTACATCTCAGTGCTCCTCTACATTATGCCATACAACCTCTATCACCAACATTCCCCCACATACTTGTGAGACAAAACCTTTCTATTCACTCCTGTGCATCCCATAAGATCATAGATGTCAAGGTATATAATTCTGCTTACTTTTATTCTAATTGTTCCTAACCAGCATGATTATAAAACTACTGTTATGTAATGTTGGCACGCATTGTGTATGCATGGTGTTATAGCCCGTACCATATGTATTATGTCATGTTACAATGTCATGCTATGCACCCTATGTATTATCCAGAATTACGTGTCTATGCTATATTCTCTATGCATGGTTTGCAAATAAACATTTAGGAAACGGTTAAAAAAGTGGACCTATACTGTATAGCAACAATATGTGACCAGAAAGATGGTTATTATTCCAAAATATAATCTTTTATTGTAGATATTCTGATATATATATTTTTTATATTATTTATATTTTATAACATCATTGTTCATAAATAAATAGACAAAAAAGTGTATACAAAATACAATATCAAAACTACAAAAAATGTTTTAACAAATGACAGGTTTGATACAAATGTTCTACCCACAACATCATTATGGATAAAATGTTCAAAATCAAGAATAAACAGACCATTTCATGTTCCTTAACAAATTATCTAAAAGAAAACAACAAGTGGCTAACAATATTTAAATCTACGCGCGTTTCAGCGGGACGCCTTCTTCAGGTAGCCATGAATCTAAAGAAAAAGAAGTGTAATATAAGATACCACATATATATAAAAAATATATCAGTCTGGGCACATATTGAAGATCCTACTATGACTTACTGTTTAATATTAGATCAATTACCTTACATATAATGAACGGATAAAAACATGTCACAGCGAAAATAAAAAAAAGGAGGTGAAAGCTCCTCTGAATCCCCAAATCAATAATAGTGATAAGTTAAAGAGAATTCTTTATATCACAAAAAGAATAAGAAAAGATAATAGTTACCAAACCCCATGCAAGAAAAACCTCCATGTGATATAAATAGCAAAAATTATAATAGGTGTCAATTACCTAAATGAATGGTCAAAGATACAGAAAAAGAGGGACAAAATATCTATAAAGATGGTGATCCAACAATGAAAACTGGACCTGCTGATGATAAAAGAAAGAAAATAAAGAGAATTAACCGCTGAAGCGTTCCCACATTTAGAACAGTTCTATATCATGTGAGTTCCTATGATGACATGGATAGATGATGCTAGTCTATAAATAATGATATTGTGGCATATTACTAGAAAAGATTCTATAGGACTGCAAGAATATCATAAATGAGGCGCACATATACTCAGTGGGGAGACAACTTAGTACTTATTAGACTAATATGGCCTCCAATGATGTTAATCTATGAGGTATTTTATGGCCAAAGGGTGGACTCAGGTGCGGACACGTCTTACCTTAATTCTGTTCACTGGCAATACGTCTTAATGATATATAAACATTTTTTTTTTTTTTTTTTTTGCTCCAGATCCCATAACTTGAATGGATGCTTCAAAATGAAGAATGATATTGATTAATTGGATGTGAGAAAAGTTTGTAGCCAACTATATCTCTAATATGGTATGCAATCATGGCCTATGGATTCAACATTATGTCCCCTAAGTTCTCTAAAAGATATGATGGAAGTTTTTTCAATCTCATAAGCACATATCAATTCGGATAATAGAAAACAGAATTCAGAAGGGTCGAATCCCAATCTACTGTCTACAAACTATATATGGTGAATACAACTAACAGCAATAGTGTTAGGTATGCAGATAAACAAATAAACAAGTTTTACCTATCAAAAGCTTGCCAAGTTGCCAGCGAAAATCTTTCTGTTACTAGACAACCTTCAGTCACAAGGTGAATCATAAATGATGCCCTGCAGTAACGAAAAAAGTTATATATATATATATATATTCACTGAAAAAACCATAGGTTTCAGGGACGTTATAGTTAGAAATTAGCATTTAAAAAACCTTTGAAATTCACTGAAAAAACCATAGGTTTTACAGACGTTATAGTTAGAAATTAGCATTTAAAAAACCTTTGAAATTCACTGAAAAAACCATAGGTTTCAGGCACGTTATAGTAAGCTGGACATTTCACTCGTACAAAACCATAGAAATTCCACAGTTATAGTTAGTTCAGTTAACTATAACTTGCGCCCCCGCAATGCACTGCTCATGACGTCACATATTACATCATTCATGGCATGGTCAGTGACATCACTGATGACATCACTGATCACATCTCAAATGACATCACTGATGACATCACTGATGACATCATCCACATGATAATATGATGCAGCTCCTCACACCCTAATATAATGTTTGATACACCCACTGCAAAATACAGAGTTCCAGTTTGGAAACCATCCACACACCAATACTACTTACTACATTCTTACTCACTGATTCCTAGGTCTGAACACACATCCACTCAATCACCCATACAATCACTTATACATGCAGTCACTTATCCATACAACACTATCATATGCACTCATACACCTATTCAGACACTCACACACCGCCACTCATCCATGGAGTTACTTACACACCTAGTGAGTCATGCAAACAATCAATCAAACTCCTGTTTACTCACCTATACAGTTATACACACACCACCTCACTAATTCATAAAGACAGTAACGCATACTTACTCTCTTATGTAATCGCTGAAACAAGTACAGACTCATCTATACATGGCACTCTCACAATCACTCACACTGACATATAGTTATTTATATACACCATTACTCACATATACTACCTTTTGCATATGTGGTTACTGGAACATGTATACCACTGAGACATCCATTCACTCACCAACACACCCATAGACACACTCAGCCACCCATACAGCTCTTTCCACATGGACTCTTGAACCCATACACCCAGTGAATCAACCACTCACACGTCTATGCACAGACTCACACACCTGCAACTCACCCACACACACACTCAGTCCCCCATACAAATACTCAAGCAAACAATCAATAACCCATATAGACATTCATGTAGCTATTGACCAACCCATGTAGCAGCTTACACAACAACAGACACACTGATACAGACATTTACACAGTTTAGTCACTAACCCATGCATTCACTAAGACACGTTTAATCAGTCACTTATACAATGAGTCATACACCTCCTAAATCCTCCATCCAGACACATATACACCCACTCCTTCTTCAATACAGCTTGCCATATATATAAAACATACTTAAACTTTACAGAAACACACAGTCACTGGATGATGTCATCAGTGATGTCATCAGTGATGTAATTTGAGATGTGATCAGTGATGTCATCAGTGATGTCACTGACCATGCCATGAATGCTGTAATATGTGACGTCATGAGCAGTGCATTGCGGGGGCGCGAGTTATAGTTAGCTGAACTAACTATAACTGTGGAATTTCTATGGTTTTGTACGAGTGAAATGTCCAGCTAACTATAACGAGCCTGAAACCTATGGTTTTTTCAGTGAATATACATATATATATATATATATATATATATATATATATATATATATATATATATATATATGTGATGTATAGCTTTACATCACATGCTATACAACGTGTGCTAAAAGGAATACTAAAGTGCTAAGAGCATCATTGTGCTTTACACTGCATGCAGCACGGGAGGGTCCTTATGTTATACATCTTATTGTTCAAGGGATGCCAGCATGCCTTAAGAAACTTTGCGAAAGGAAAATCGCACCTTTGAGAAAGCCTTTAGGGGCATGTATTGGCTGTGATGCCTGCTATTAGTGACCTTTTGTGATGTAGTGAGTGAGGGCAGTAGACCCGTTGGCTTCTGGGATGTCTTTGGGGTATCTGTCTTGCACTTCTCCCAACAGGGAGTTACTGGTATGTTTTCAGCCTCTATAGATGTGCTGCAAGGTCTCCTGCCTTCTGAAGTTGAGGGTCCTTTTCAGAAAACTGTGCATTCTTGTGTGAATTTGGGTCCTCTGGGAAGTGAGGGGTGGCCGAATAATGGGTGTGGCAATTCTGTAAAAAGGAGACTCTTTGGCTCCTGGCTAGAAATGGTCTCTCTGTAGTGGCAGAGGCTCAGCAGGACATCAGGGTCTAATTAGTGGCTGGACTATTGTCATCTTGGTTTTTAGATGTATCACTTGCCTGTATCCAGGGTGAGGGTTTACCTCAAACAGAAGGGAAAGTGCAAAGGAGGACAAATTTGGGGTGGGGTCAACATTGAGGTGATGTCACTACCCAGAAGCACACAGAACAAAGTTGAAAGCATAGCCCCTTTCTGGATGAGTTTGGTGCTGATGATACAGTCTGCTTCCTATTATAACAAGAAATCTTGTTATAATTGCGTGCAGGAATGAGGGGGTCTAGAAACCAAAAGGAGGGTTGGGTTGGGAGGAAAGACAATGCACTGAGCTCTAGGGAAGTCTCCTCGCTGTTGCGCTTGGTCTAGGCCAGCCTTAAAAACCACCCGCGGCCCGTGCTGGTAAGAGCAGTGGGCGGTGGAGCCGGGTGGAAGGGTATTTCGACAGATGACAACGAGGGAAAATTAATTATTTATTTAATTTTCCCTCGTGGTCGTCTGTCGAATTCCGCCCAACCCGGCCCCACCGCCCACCGCTCTTACCTGCACGGGCCACAGCTCTTAAAACCACAAACCTCTTGAGCGAGCAGGGAAGGCCTGGTGTCAATGTCTGCAGAGCTCAGGACAATTCTATGCATTGTCATTGATTAACTCTCTCTTGAAGACGTGTCTTTGGTGTTAACTGCAGGCACTGCAATTATGGGCCCTAGATAAAGTCAAGGACACTTAATCAGAGAAAAGGCAATTATTAGCTGGCAACACAGACAGTAGGTGGACAACAACGCTACCAGCATCAGCCGCTCTAATCTCGCAATTCAAGCCAAAAACCACACCCACTGTCTCTACCTGCTTCATGTCCCTGACACTAAACCTAGGGTGCCAAGAAGTCACCGGGGTGCTAACTTTGTAATAACACAAGGCAGCAGTGTAAACTTATCCTTGGAATTTACCATCCTCCATTCCAGCGCCTAGAAATGAGGAGAGGATGTGGCGTTAGGGCGAGAGCTGCAGACTTTGTAAATGGGGAACCCGGTTCGTGTCTTAGCGTCGGCTCAACATCCTGAGATTCTGAGAAAATCACGTAATTTCCCAGAGTGCCTAAAAACATGAACGTGTCCTTGTGTAATTTGGGTGTCATGTAAAGCGTTCCAATACCTCAGGGTCGATTTTGCGCTATATAAAACTGCAATACCCACCACCACTGACACCCCAGTGGGGCACGCTCGGGGCCTAGCATTGGCTTGAACGACGAAGAGTGTTTTTTGTGGGTATACCGCGTGTCCAGGTGTGACCCGAACAGTTCGATTGTGGGCTGATCTGTCTGGGTTATGGCGCCGGCAGGAAGCAGCACCGGGTAAAAATACAGGCCCGCTAGTGGCTTCTGCAGTAAGGTCAGTCCAGCAGCGGCACCGGCTAAATCGAGCTCCAAGTAGCAACGTGAGCCGAGGAAGGCCAGGGTAGGACTCGGGAGTAGCAGGTAAAAAACAAAAAAATATGATGGCCATCCAGGGGGCAGACACTGGAGTTTACGGGACAGCTGCTGCTGGGTAATAAAACCCACCTGTGCAGAGTGACTCTGTGGTGACACGCAGGGCCTGTAATACAACGCTTCCGGACACCGCTGTATCCCACCAGCAGCAACACACACACATGGGGGGGGTATCTTTGTACCGCCGGAAATCTCAAGCGAGCCTCATGTGGTCACAGACACAAAAATTGGGCAATATTTTAGTCAAAGTTAACATGTTGTTGTGACCATCCAATATAAGGCTACGGAATGGTCCATTTGAAAGGAAAGCTCAGTCTGGACCAGCATTTAACTGGCAGATACCCCTAGTGGTGTAACGAAACTTGAAACTCCCGCCACCCCTCCCCACCCCCGCAAAGTACATGAAGGCTCCGCCCAAGACCCAGTCAGGAGCTCGCAGGCCATGGGCCCCCTGCCTATGTACAGTGTCAGAGGGGGCCCCTTGGCGCTCCCCCGTGCCCCCCGTTACGCCACTGAATACCCCCATTACAACTGTAACTCGTTGAGAGCAATGACAGTGGGCTAGCAATGCTGCCTTTAGACCTAATTCAATAAAAGGAAATGCACCAGTGAGGTCCTGGTTGGGTACTTACAAAAAAGTTAGCCATAATGGGTACTGAGTGTGACCCTCACAACACTGAGCCTCGGTGCCACTACTTGTGATGCACAGTTGATAGCTAAACCCTTGTTTGACACACTCGAATCTATGGAAGTGTGTTTGCCGTGTGTGCGTGTGGACACAAGCACACTTGTAGAGGGCGATTCTGAGGAGAGGGAGAGAGAGTGTGTGTGAGTGTGTGTAGAAGCATAGCTACAGAGGGACATTCTCAGAAGTAGATGTGTGCGCGCGTGCGCAGTCACGCATGCTGCGCTGCTGCCGAGTCTGAAGCAGTTCACAGGCTAATCACTTGCAGTTTTTCTGGTTTTCCACTTTTTTGAAGCTCGGCCAAAATGTTAAGTTTTTACAAGTCGCCAGAGACAAATAAAATCCTCAGCCAAGGGCAGCCCTGAGTGCAGCGAGAGGTACAGATGGAGGCACCAGACGAAACACGAGGGAACCAGAGGCAAGGGGCATAGTATGTGGGGCAACAAGGGGGCATGGAACAGTCACATAGGGGCACAGTGCATCTAACGGCTAGACTGCCGACTTTAGAGCTGGGAAACCAAGGTTCGAGCCTCGGGGTCGACTCCACATCCTGTGATTCTGGGCAAATCACTTAATCTCCCTGTGCCTACCAAAAAAAAAAAAAAATGAATGTGTCCTTGTGTAACGTAACTGGTGCTCATGTAAAGCGCTCCAATACCTTCTGGTCAAGTTCGCGCTATATAAATCTGCAAAAAAAAAAAAAGTGACATGGTACACCTGGGCCAATGAAGAGTGGCGTTAAGGGGCTTTGAACGAAGCACAGGGGCAGCATGGAGCTGGGTGGGCATCGGGGGAGTGGCGTAGCAAAGGGCCCTAATGCAAGCAAGGAGAATGGCTGAGTATCAAAATACAGCAATATCCGGGGCGCAGTGGCTCCTCAGGGCTGTAGGCGCCGGTGCCACCGCGCCTGCTGCACCATTTATAGCTACGCCCCTGCCAAGGGGAGAGAAAACAGAAGAGAGATTGGGTCGCACCGGAGTGAGACTGACTGTGTGATCTTCGGGGACACTGTGGAGAGGGTACAGTCAGAGCACACAGAGACACCAAACTGACGCACCAAACAAGTTGGATGCGAATACCAGAGAGAAAGAGCATTAGATGGTTTCCGGTGCACAGGGCCACCAAATCAGAGACGGAGTGCACAGTACTGAACCCCACTTATCCCTTCATCTTTCCGAGGTCGATAACTTCAATTGAGTTAGGTAATAATAAACATCCATTTACGTCTATAGCGCCAAGAGACCACTCTGAATGTGCTCTTCAACCACCCTGTTATGTTAACTGTGATGTGTGCACCAGAGTTTGGGCACTAGTGAAAGGATGTACTAGAAATGATGGCGCCAGATGTGGGGGGCACTCACCCATCAGGCTGCACTGCAGATCGCCGTCCATGATCTGGTCCTAGGGGGTCGAGGTCAGAGTCACCCATGCATCCGGCTGAGAGTGTCAAGGCGTCACCGCAGAGGGCTGCAGATGTTCTCAGTCCTACAGCCTGGCACTCCGGGCAAGATTAAGGGGCCTCAACAGAGGGGCAACAAGCGCGGGTCTCTCTCCAGCACGGCTGTTTCTCTTCCACAAAATATCTCTCATAAGACAGTGCCCTCTCTCGCGTGCAGTACTGGGGCCCCCACATGCACCGCTCTCTCTCTCACTCTCGCGCGCAATGTTTCCTGTCCCACGCGCTGTTAGGATTGACTCTCAGACAACGCTCGTGTCTCTCGCTGGAAGAGCTGTTTCTCTCATATAGTACTGAGAACTGTCTTCTGCAGTAGCGCCTCTCACCTGCAGCACGCTCTCATGCAGTGATCGGGTTGCCAAGCCCCCCAGGGAGCGCTGTTTCTCTAACAGTGCAGTCTTGTTGTGCAGTGGTTTGGCCTCTCACTCTTTTTTGCAGTGCTGTTTATTTCTCCCCCAGCAATATATTCAAGCCATGGGGAGGTGGCGGTCCCCGGGGCTGTGGGGGCCCCTGCTGGCCCCTGCTACATAATTGCATATTGCCCCTGGGACCTGGTCCACCCGGGGGCTTAAGGATAACGAAGCGCGGGAGCCCGCGCTTCGTTTTATTTTTATTTTCTCGGCCGGATTCGCGCACCCAGCGAAAATTCGGCCGATTTTTTTTATTTTAAATGCTTTTTTGGGCCCTGGGGGTCCTTGTGGGACCCCCTGAGCAGGCCTAGGGGGTCAGGGTGTTTCTACCCTGCCCCCTTTTCTTGTTTTTCATTTTGTTGGCAGCCAATCAGAGTGAAGCGCGTGCCCTGGGAGGATTCGCGAATCCTCCTCCGTGCTCAGATATCGATATTTTTATTTTTTGAATTTCTCAGCAACTACTGAACGGATTTACACCATTTAAAAAAAGGCGCTTTCTGAACCAAGAGCTACCTTTTGCCAAATTTGGTGTAATTCCGTTCAGCAGTTCGGGCTGTATCTTTGTCTAAAGTTTCCTATGTAAATTAACATAGAGAAAATGCGTTTTGGGACCCCCCTTTTTTCTCGGCCCCCGCTTGACGAATCACCCCAAAACTTTCAAGACAGGAGCAGACCGGAGCGCCCCATTAGTTTTGAAAATTTTGCGAAGATTCGTCAACCGGCGCCAAAGATATTGGCAAATCAAGAACGCTTTTCCTATGGAAACTCGGTCCTAACTATAACTACCTACTGGCGACCGCCAGTAGGTAATATATATATATATATATATATATATATATATATGAACACACCATTCCACTCCTGCAAGGAAGAAGGCACGTACTCAAGGAAGTTTGTATATGGCCTTCTTTATTCTCTGGGTCTCACTCGACCTCGCGCTAAAAAGAGACGCGTTTCGGCTTCACTGAAGCCTTTGTCAATCAAATTGCCGCCATACATCTGGGAGTATATATAGCCCTTCCTCCCTCATAGACATTAAAGAAATACTAATTTGAATAACCATACACAAGCATCGGAAAAGGTCTAAAGCCAATGATAACACATCATACACTGTAAGTATTAAACGCTGATTGCAAATATATGTTAAAATTGATTACTGCATAGTGCATCAATAGTATGTGTTCATCACATCAATAGGCCATGTTACATTATCGAGCATGTGCGCAGATAAATTTAATCACAAGCCTGCAGGGGGAATACCTTTGACCTCATTAGCATACGACGACGACAATTTCTCTTTAAAAGGTTGCCCTTCACATAGTAAAACAAACATAATATGGTACAAATGTATATATATATCTTCAAGGTACGTAGATGTGGAGTTAAGAATTGTAAATCTACCTACCTATTTGCACTTAGTTTTTCGATATTTTGATCCTAGATATTTTTGACATGATATTCTGTCCACACTCTGATGCAGAGGCCAAGATCTTGGGACTTGAAGATTACGCAACAGGGCATAATGTGAAACTGCTTGACATGGCCAAGGTCCTGAAAGTCATCCAGGTGAAGGGCAAGGATTTGGAGGCAGGGTCACAACGTAATAATCTGCAACTAATGGGCCCACCAGAGTCCACCAATACAGGCAACATGGCTGACTATATGGAAAGTCTTCTCAAGGAACTATTAGGGCTGACAGCTTTTCCCCCCTCTTTGCTGTGGAGCATGTGCATGACTCCCTGGGGCCTCAGCTTCCCCTGGGTGCCCCTCTGTAGCCCATCATAGCCAGGGCCTTTAACTACAGATACCGAGATATGGTCCTCTAGCTCACAAGGGAGAAGCAAAACCTACTATATGAAGGCAACACCCTCTCTGTCTTTTCGGACTTCACCCTAGCTATTCAGGCCGTGCGCTGTGACTGCCTGCTGCCACTAAAATGCTAACTACAACAAGCAAGTTTCCCATACGCAATGTAGTACCCCACGCACCTGAAGATTATACACCACAACAAACCATATATATCCCTCGTTGTGAAGCACATTATACCGGGGACCAGCACAAAATCACCTACAGCTTTGCCCTTGCCAGACGACAATATCAGTGACATGGAATAGTCCCTAGGCCCCAAACACTGCTGAGAAATATTTACTGGTTACCCATTCTGGATGATGGGCTACTAGTACTGACACATCATGAAAGGAATCGGGTCACTCTCCTGCCACCGAGTTTCAACAGCAAGGTCCTGCATGTTTGCTTCACAGTGGAAGAAACTATACCAATGATTCTGAGTTTGTTTATTGCTTAACACATTACGGATTCAACACATGCCCCGACCCAGAGGCATTGGTCAGCCGGCACTCTGACTTCCATCTGTGATAAGCACCTTCCAATTTGAGATTTCTGTTAGCATTGTGTGTGTATGTTATAGCACGATGGAGCTATGGGAGGGTAGGTGAGATAAGATTAGAGCTGGGCATTTGTTTTCACTCCGCCGGTGGAATAAGAAGAATTTGGTAATTTCGCGTTACTCTTGTAATGCAGAATTACTGATAAAATTCTGCTGCTCTGGTGGCAGAATTAATATGCAATGGATGGTATCTAAATAGGGCTAGAAGAGGGAGCAGTCCTCCATGTTTAAAAAATACTGCAGGTTAAAGTTTATTCTGCAATGGTTTTTAAACATAGAGGCACAGCTCCCTCTTCCGGCCCTATTTAGAAACCATTGACTGCACTGCAGTGCATACCCCTCTGCACCCTTACATACTCTGCATGATTAATGCAGAGTATGTAGGGTGCCGAGGGGTATGCACTGCTGGGCATACCTCTTGGTGCCCTTATGTACTCTTGGGTGATTACTACAGAGAATGTTAGGGTGCTGAAGGGTGTGCATTGCTGTGATTTCTAAACAGAACGGGAAGAGGAAGAAGTCCCTCTCTGTTTGAAAAGCACTGCATACCCCTCAGTGCCCTTACGGTAAGAAAATAGCATCAACTGCCCACTTCACCCCGTCGAGGAATTCCACAGACTCTCGTGGAATTTTAATAGAATTCCGCCAAATCAAACTCTGCCAATTCCACCCACCCCTAGATGAGATGACATTCATTGGCAGGTTGGAGTGGCTGGTGTGGGTGGTGTGGGAAGGAGGATGTTAAGACAGACCACAGCTGTGTGCAGTGAATCTCACAGGTAGCATGCACATGGTATATGACTAAACAATCACCTGAGCGCATGTGGGGGAGGACAAACTTTCCATAGCATATATCCAGCCTACACTGATGGCAACCAAACTTACTCATCTATGAATGGGTGAGATACATCTTTGCATCATTTTCTGTCCTAGAATGTTCGAGGTCTTAAATTGGGGGGCAGAATTCTATGAAGTTACATGAGAATTTCGCAAGATTCCGCGGAGTTCCACGAAAGGGTGGAAATTGGCACGTTGTGCTGCTCGCGCTGATTTTTCACACTGGATGGGAATGGCACCCCATGGAACTCCAGAGGGCGCTGATTCTTTGCTGCCGCTTGAGAAGAATTTCTACTCGAGCAGCAGCTTTCTCATCGCAAATGGTTGCAACTCTGCCAGTGGTGAGGAATTTACCGCCCACCCCTAGTTGTAACAATCCCTGAAAAATTAGACAGGTTCTATTCTACCTAGATAGACATCATACAGACATAGCTTTCTGCCCCTTTGCTACTTAATGGTGCTGCTATAGAGCCCTTGCCGCCTATTCCTGATATGCCAGAGGTACGGCCATCCTGGTCAAGCATGGTACATCGTGGTACCTCCTTTCAGTTACTCAATGAGCTTAACAGCCCTCAGGGCTGATACAACTTGGTGCAGGTCATAATAAACAGAAAGCACATGGCACTCCTTAACACATATGGCCCAAACACAGACAATGCAGATTTTATCAGGCAGGTCTGGCTCAAATGCAGTGCGATATCCCCACAACACATGATTTGGGGAGGGGATTTTAGTCTTGCGCTTAATAAACACATGGACTGATCCTACCACACCCCATATGCACACCTGCGGGCCGGAACTTCATTAACAGATATAGTGGAGTCTGAAGGGTTGGTGGGCTTGTGGTGACTGAGGAACCCCCTAGCAAGACAAGGCATGCATATCTCCACAGCACATACTACAGGGGCACACTTAGAAAACAGAAAATATACACATGTCCTACTTTTAAACTACCATGCGCCCTGCCCTATGAGCCTTTGTGGCCTACCTTAGGGGTGACTTAGATGCATTAAAAAGAAAGATTTTGGAATAGCAAAAGGCTTGTTTTGCCACATCGAAATAGAAATTCAAAACTGTACTTCATGCTGCAGAGGCAGGCCTGAGACGGTTTTAAAGGGCTACTTAAGTGGGTGGCACAATGAGTGCTTCAGCCCACTATAGCATTAAATTTGCAGGCCCTGGCAACAGGTAGTACCATGTACTAGGGACTTTTAAGTAAATTGAATGTAACAATCAGTTGTTTACTAATTTAATCATGTTTAGAGGTGAAAGCCCAAGTATTTTACCACTGGTTAGAAGGAGTAAAGTGTGCAGAGTCCCCATGCCAACAAAAATGGGTTTTGCTACAGAAGTCAAATACCTGGGGTGATCCTGAAGAAAGAACAAATTTCTAACACTGGTGTTCTTGCTGTCGGAAATGAGTTTCGGGTGCAATCCTGAATGAGAGATAGCAGGGAGCTGTTTGTCTTACTAGTGAAGTGGCCCGAGAAGATAAAGGGCACCATAGGGAAAGAGGGTGCTATAAATTGCTTTATTATAGACAAGGCTTGGTAATTGTAGAGTGCCCTTTTCATGTAGAAAGGCAACCAAGTCGGTGTCTGAATAAAGGATTAGGGGCCAGATGTACGACCCTTTTTTGCTCTCGCAAACGGGAGATCGGCCCGTTTGAGACCACAAAAAAGAGTCATGGCATGTATAAACGCTACTTTGGGCATACCTTCCTAATAGCGAGACTCAATGCCATTTACTATTGTTTTGCAAAAGCATTTGCGGCCGCAAAACACTCGCAGTTTACCACCTACTTCAAGTAGGTGGTAAACCATTCGCAATCGAGAAGGGGTCCCCAGGGGACCCCTTCCCCTTTGTGAATGGGTGCAAAAATAGTTTTTAAGAGCAGGCAGTGGTCCCAGGGACCACTGCCTGCCCTTAAACAAGCATTTGCAATGCAATCGGTTTCGCCTTTGGGACCTTTTATGTATTTAGCTATGCAGCACATTAGCCTGGGTGCAGAAACATCTACTGTTCTTTAACATAGAGGAAAAGTAAGCACCAAACTGCGTGACACGCCAGGTATGGGAACACATGGAGAGAAATATTGCCTTTCAGCAGGAAATGGTATAGTCCAAAGCACTGTTTTTAATATAAAATCAGGACCTTCGGTGGTCATATCACTGAAAATACAAGATTTGAATTTTTTTTAATGTCTATGGTTGCTCGTGGAAGACAATTTCTATGGACTGGAATCTAGAGAATGCTAAAGTGATTCTGGTATTTTACTGACCTCTGCTGGTCGTTTTCTATCAAGAAAGTTAAATAGAGGCAGTTGCCGGAAACATTTAAAAAAGAAAGTCCCTCAGCAGAAAGCAATTCTGGTATTTTACTGACCTCTACTGGTCGTTTTCTATCAAGACAGTTAAATAGAGGCAGTTGAACAAGCAGAAAGCAATTCTGGTATTTTACTGACCTCTACTGGTCTGCTGACCCCAGCAGGCCACCATCCCTGTGAGTGCTAGCCATTCCCAATGGGGTCGCAAATTGCGCTTGCCTCATGAATATTGATGAGGCAAGCAATTTGCGACCCCCTTGGGAATCGCAAATAGAATATGAGACACTGTTGTACATTGCATTTTGCGAGTCGCAAAATGTAAGCGTCGTACATCTGGCCCACGGTGTGTGTACAGCGAGTTTGCTCAGTGGTGATGTTTAGGAGTTTAGGGGCTTCTTTCTTTACACTTCACAAAAAGTGTGGCAGGAAACAAAGTGGCTCCACTGCGTTGCATGAAAGGGCGACAGAAACGCACCATATCAACTAAGATATGTCTCATTTCTGGTGTCCTGGTGCACTGTGTGCTGCCTAGCACCAATGCAGGCACCCTTGCACAGGCTATAGGTTCCCTGTAGTGCAGAGAGATGTACATACTTGATGCAGCCAATATTTTGTTCTGAGAACTTAAAGAAATCTTGAAGATTGTTCTGATTACTTTGAACTTGACAAAGTACCAAACTGTATACAGAGATGTATTCTCAGAACCTATTTGTGGTCAAAGATTTAAACTGAATTTCTAAGTACTGTTCCAGGAGCTGTACTTTAAGGATTATGAATTTGTATTTTGCATACCTTCTTTCCATGTAAGAAATGGAAAGGATCCTCATCTCTCCACAGACGTTGACACTATTTCTTTTTGACACATGTACTTTATTAAGCTATCAGTATAGGTTTGGAAAGTGATTGCTTGTAGTCAGGTTAACTTTTTAAACCTACTGCATCTTTATTATATTGAAATTTATGAACCTGTCACTTTGCAAATAATTTAAATTACAGAGTGTCTTCTTATAATACTGAAGGTAGCTGTTAGCAGTAAGAAAAGAATCTTAGCTCTGAATATTTTTATAATCGATTTCAAAGATAATAACTGTTTAAGCTGTATGAAAACTCAGCGATTCATAAAGCTTTAGAGGGTTGAAAGCACAGAGATGTTCCGAAAGTATATCATATGTACTATCAGAAATTAGATGCAGTAGCGTGATTGATATGACACTAAAGACCTCTTACGTTTAGATAGCAATGGGTATACAGTTGAAGGTTGTGCCAGGCTGAATGTCAAGGCAGATTCTCGATAACCAGTGTATCTGTTCTATCTTTTCTGATTCCTTTTCCATGGGCCAGCTTCCAACCTAGATATTATTCTGTGTATGACTGGCAGCGGATTCAGAGAGGAGTGGAAACATACATCCCTCCAATTGGATCCAGACTGCAAGGTTGGTGTTTTCTGATATGTATTCAGGCTGTACAAATTTGCTTGAAGAGGGATAATGTGCAACTTTTAAGGCTGATTGATATATTCCTAAGAAAGCTGTGGCGCATATGAAAAAAGACTCCTTAAATTAAAGGTACATTGTTGTGATTTTATTGATTTTATTTTAGGGGTTTGAGTGTTTCATCAATTTGAATAAACTAAAAGTCATAGTCACTATAATGGTTTCTATGCCACAAATATATAATGTTTTAATTTCTGTATGTTAGGGTGTGGCAGCTCATTGAACTATGTTTTACATGGCGAATTTTGTCATTGGTTCAATCTTTATTAAACGTTAATAACATTTACACATGTATACATTCATAAATACATATATACACACATACAATCAATTAGATAATGTGAGTTGAAAGGGCTTGCTTTTGTGAGGATGTAGGTATATAGAGCAGTGTGATTTTAGAGGAATTTAACATGAGCAACCGTAGGTTCATCGGTTTTTGATAGTCTGCTGGGCAAAATGGTATTCAAATGTGAACACTGGTAAATACATGATGGACTGAAGAAAATGAGGTGACGAAAAAAAAACAAGGGAGCAGATAATACTACAGCAGAAGGTAGCAAATATGGAAAAGAGGAGAGGATCCCGGATGCATATGGATAGAAGACAGAGAAAATGTTTAGGTATGGCAAGAAATCCAACCCAGAACTGGGCTGGCGATTCCTAGGGATGTAAATGTTGGTAATGTGGACTAGTTAACAGAGTTTAACTTTATCAAGAAGTCAAATGCAATAAAGTTGGATGAGTGGAGGTGATGAGGTTTGAATGTGAAGCTAAGAAGCAGGTCATTAACAGCATAAAATGGATGGACTGACTGTGTTTTAGACCAAAGGTATATATCTACTTAAAGGTTAGAACCTTCTGGAAAAGTACCAGAGGGGAGTGGATTTTCAAAGAGTGTGGAGGAGCAGAACAAGTTTCAAGAAGGAAGAGCCAGTGATTAATATGTTTTGGACTGAAACGGTCGGATGAACTGCACAAGTGAATATGTGACGTTACAACGCGATCAAAATGATCGCGGTACGTTACATCGCAGTTTTCACAACGCAAGTCGTTACAACGACTTGCGCTGGAGGGCGTTGACTTAGGAATAGTATGATTTACTATTCCAACACCAGTCTACGTACAGTAGGGAAGGTGTTGGAATAGTAAATCATACTATTCCTTAGGTTAGAGCGCCATCCAGCGCAAGTCGTTGTAACGACTTACGTTGTAATACCCGCGATGTAAAGGCATTGCGATGCAATGCCCGCGTGGTAATGGATGTCTCCCGCACAAGTAGTTGACATACTTCAGTATAAGGATAAACTATATGAGAGAAATGGGGAGAAACAGGTGAGTTAAGCAGGGTAGGATAGGATGTGTGTGGGAGAGTGGGGATAAGTGTAGAGTCTTTTGCAGGTGTTTCTATGAAAGCTGATTTAGGAGGCAAACTGGGAAGCATAATCATGCATAAAAACTGTGGAGTGATTATAATGGCATGGTTGTAGCAGAGAGTTGGTTATGCAATGCAGGATAGTAATTGGAGTTGGGAGTAATAAGGTCATGGAGAAATGGGTACACATCTGGGTCTGCAGGGAGTGTATGTTTCAGAATGTGTGAATTAAATAGAAAAGGTGAAATAGCAGAGGGGTTACTCTGAGTCAAAAACTGACTTTAGAGTAATATTGCAATAGGGAAAAAGTTTGAAGTTGAGAAGGGAAATCACATCCTGGTGAATCTAGTCAGCATTTGGAAGAGTTGAGTTAGGTAGCAACTAATGCTTTGTCATGCGAATTGTAGTTTTTGAGGTCGAGGAGGAAGTTAGTCACTGTCATGTGGATTTGGGTGAGATCAAAAGAAGAAACCCCAATGGTGGTAAGGAAGTGGGTCAGTGAGGAAGAAATAACTATGTGGTCTAGAAGTTTCTCAGGGAACTCAAGAGGGCACATGGAACAGTGGTAATAGAGTGCTCTAAGAGAAGCTGAGAAAACACACTATTTCCTTCATAGTTATTCTAGTCTAGGCCTGTTAGACCTGTCATCCTTAGGGCAGTAGTTCCCCAGACTTTTTGCCCTTTGCCTCCCATTTTTGCTGATTAATTTTGTTGGCCTTAGTACTCTGCACACTTTACCAATGCTAACCAGTGCTAAAGTGCCTATGCTTCTCCCCTGAACATGATGACATTGGTGTATACTTGATTGGTTTATTTATTGTACTGGTAAGTCCCTTGTAAAGTTGTGTACCATATGCCCAAGGCCTGTACTTGAAATGCTACCAGTGGGCCTGCAACACTAATTGTGCCACCCACAGAAGTAGCCTTTCAAACCTGCCTCAGGCCTGCCTCTGCAGTGCCTGTGTGTGCAGTTTACTGGCACCTCGACTTGGCATTTAATACTACTTGCCAAGCCTTAAACTCCCATTTTATTACATATAAGATATCCCTAAGGTAGGCCCTTAGTAACACTAAGAGCAGGGTGCTATATAAGTAAAAGGTAGGACATGTACCTTTATGTTTTGCATGTCCTGGTAGTGAAAAACAGCCTATTTCATTTATCACTACATACCCCTCTCATAGGCCAGCATTGGAAATTGCTTAATACACTTTTAAGCTATAATTCCTGATCGGAGGGGAGTCGTTTTATCATGTTTCACATGTTTGGAAGGGTCTTCATAAATCCTCTTAACCCAGATCACATTGAGATCTTCAAAAATAATTCAATGGTTCTGACATATACAATGAAGTAATTTGTAAAGTAGTTTGAAGAAAACAAAAAAGGGATTGCTGGTAAGGTCATAAAAGTTTTGTTTAGAAGGAGGATATCTGAGCAACACATTATTGCACAGTAGGATGTATGCTTGAAAGTGCAGTTGTTCATTTCGAAAACAGCAAGTGTAGCAGTGTCATTGGACAATTAGATTTTAATGAGCATAGTGAAGAAAGGAGAGGGAGAGTTGGATTCAATGTGGCGAGTGATACCGGAAATCAACTAAATTGAGTTTATCTCAGGCTCTAAACCAAACATCAACGTACAAACAAATAAATCTTACACCTAAATTAAAAAAATTCAAAGAGCAGTCAATAAAAGGAAGGCATGAAAGGAAACACATACTGCATAAAACTCCCCTTAGCACCGGTCTTTACACATTTGAAGCACCCATTCATTTTATCGAAATATCACTTTGAAATACCTTTCCACCAAATACTTAAAACAGACGTCTTGCATATATAAGTTCCAATACAAACTGACATGCATTCTATTCCATAAAAATAACATTTTAACTAAAAAAATATAAAAATTATTTATTTTGCATAAATAAATCTTATCTCTAGACAATAGTTACACAACTCCAAAAATTCAAGTGTAGGCAAATCTATAGTAAAGGAAACGGCATTCAATGAATTACAATCTAAAGCCATCACATATAGTAAAATTGTTTCGTTTACTTAATAGATTAACTAACTCTATACTTCAAAATAATTTGTATAATACATCAAAACATTGAGTTACAATGAGTCAATTTCCATCTATTAACAAATAGAAGGGCACGTCTTGGACAGCTATTGAGAGTATGTTTTAAAACATCTCTATTCGGAATATAGTTCAATTTACTTGTTCCATATATAGTCAAAGATCGCTTCTATATTTTGTAGTCTGTAGATCACGCTTGCATGGTGGCCAGGTCATGAATTTCAGACACCCAATCATTCATTTTAGCTATTCTTACAGATTATCAGTTACATAAAAAGATGCCTTTTCCTATTGATTGAACCTTTTTGCTCCATAGTTTATTATTTTCAGTAATGCAATTATCTTCTTCCAACCAATTAAATATAATCAGTAATACATTTCAATCATTTGTTTTCAACCACTTACCTTTCTCCAAAATCTCATTCTACTGATAATTTTCAATTAGACACATAATATACATAAATTTCCGGCAGTTATCACTTGTGAGCTTCAATTAAATTATAATTGCAGGGCACCAGTATGCCCTAAGCATTTGCTGCATACATAGGTTCTCTGTGTTAATGCTGACATCACACCTATCTCCCTGGATTTCGAAAAAAAAAATTCTGAAATGTCTTGTCCTTTTCAATTTTCTCAGCTTATTCTATATTTCTTAACCAGCTGCAAATTTTCAACATTTCTTCTGTACCTGAAATTATTCAATGGAAAGTATTTCCATCATCTTGCTCAATTTAAGAAAATGATGGACTGGAATGAGGCCCAAGCGATTGCGAGAGGCTGAGATTAATTTGAGCATTAAATTAATCACTTTGTTGTTGAAATTTCATACGCAGGCAAGTTATAACTGACATTTCTAAATGACAGAAAATCTTCAGCATGTGTAATCTGATCTAACATTATGGCTCTTTCGATACTTCCCTTCCAACTTGTCTTTTTGACCATGAAAAAAACATATTATTTGACCCCGGCGATCCCATCCCCTGGAGCCTGCTCCACTTTCAGAAGAGAAGGGGGGCCCCAACCCCAGCGACACTGTTAACTCCCCACCCCACCAAAGTGCAGGCAGGGAAACTGCATTGACCAAGCCCGGTGGGATCAGAAAAGCTTCGGCCAGGCGTGATCAGAGCTTTTTTCCTACCCATGCTTTGGTGGGCAGGAAATTGAGGTTTGCTCCCCCTGTGGGAATGGCAGAAGGCTGCTCCCGCAGTGGGAGGAAACAAGAGAAGTTGGATCCTGTCAGCGCTATGAAGGGTCCTGGGGAGAGCCTCCATGGCAGTGCGGGCGTGTGCTCCCCATATTTAATTAAAAAACATATGGCAGTTTGGGAGTGGGCTTCCCGTGCTGCCATTTACAAACTGAAAGGTCATGGCAGTGTGGGAGTGGGCTCCCCGCACCGCCATCTGAAAAAAGAGCACAAATGGATGTCAGTGCAGGAATGGGCTCCTTGCGCTGGTTTAAAATTAAAAAGTTAGGGCATAGCAGTGAATAGGAAATTGAGCAGAGTAGCTGCTCATTTCATATTCAGTGCTTCTGCCGGGGAAGCGCCCCATAATGCCCTGGGAGTGATTTAAATAGTAATCTATGGTTCATGGTGATGCTCTAAAAAGGGGCAGGGGCACCACACATCATTTTTTAAATATTGTGGAAGGGTGCAGGAAGTGCAGCAGCCCCCAGCAATATTAAAAATAAATATAATCTCAGTTATAAAATCCACGACTCTAGGAGAGTTTAGCATATTTTTCAAAGCTCTCCAAGCTGGAGTTCTATGGTCTGCTCCTCAGTTGGGGGCGTAGAGCCCGTTTTTGGTGGGTTCTATGTTTGCACTTTGTGGCCTTGAAAATAAAATAAAAAAAACTCAAGACATGTTGAGGTTTTTTTTAAAGAACGTTTTATTAAAAACATTTTAAGACAATCACTTTTTTAAAACATTGCAGTTTGTTAATTTATAAAATGTACATTCGATTATTGGTGATTTTATGACATAATAAAAAGATTTGTCTATATATGTAAATGTGCTGATCTCATGATAAAGCCAATAGGCACGCTGACCCTTTGACAAAACCAATAGGTTTGCCTTACTTAAAATTACACCCTTTGGGGCAGATCTACAAGGCCCTTGCGCCACTTTTGCGTCATTTTTAACATGGGAAAAATGACACAAAAGTGGCGCAAGGGCCTTGTAAATCTGCCCCTTTATATTTTTATAGCACACAATGACACCCTTTATATTAATACATCACACAGTTAGCCGTGCATGACTGTGGGGGTTGGGCACTGCACCCAACCCCATGCCGTGCACAGCTAACTGCTGCACGCTGCAGGGGTTGAAGAGCACATGGGAGTTGGGCACAGGCCCTGACAACAGGCCTGGCCCTGTGCCCAACCCTACACACCGCACTGTAATTGACACCCTACTTCACCTAAAAAAAACTATAGAAATCCTCTGTAAAAAATAAAGGTTATAGTGAAGTTATATTGCCATGATGGCGGCACAATGTTTAACAACGCTTCATGGTGAATTAAAAGTCTGCTTTCTCTAGTTATTATTCACCCTCCAATGAGGGTACACCGAGACTTATTTAAAAACTGGTCAGGTGATAACCATCTTGTTTTTGCGCAATCACATTGAGAAAGGCATGTTGCTGAAACGCGTCTGTGGCACAATAAATTGGATTACTTGAACCCTCAGAGTGATTCATCGTTGCTTTGTTTGGAAATATACATATATATATATATATATATATATATATATATATATATATATATATATATAGATTCATTCATGTGTATATATGTTTCATGTATTATTGTTATGCAAAAAAAAAAAAAACACTATGGGGGATATTCACAAGGAAGTGGCGGAGAGAGGCGTTAGCCTTCTTGGCTTAACGCCTCTCTCCGCCACTTCGGAAACACAAGGCTGCACCATATTCACAAGGATATGGTGCAGCCTTGCGTTTCCCCCTGCGATGGCGCTAAGTTTCACAACTTAGCGCCAACGCAGGCACCCTTGCTTCTGCAAGCAGGGAGGTTTGTTTATGTGCAGGAAGGTGTCCCCTCCTGCACATAAACAAACCTAAAATTCCAGTTTGTAACTTACATGTGTGCTGCTTCATGCAGCACACATGTAAGTTACAAAACGGCATTTAAAAAAAAGGTTTGGTTATGTACAGGAAGGGTCACCTTCCTGAACATAAACAAACCATGGCATTTTGCATTTTCCATGTGTGCTGCACAACGCAGCACACATGGAAAAAGCAAAAACGAGGAGAAGTACAGCATTTCTCCTCGTTTCGCCAACTTAAACCAGGGTTTTACTGGTCTTAAGTTTGGCGCTACCTCCTATTTACGCTGCCCTTGTGAATAGGGGGCAGCGTCATAATCAATGGGTGTTGTGGTGGAACGCCCACCACAACACCCACTGCACGCCCCTTTCACGCTAAACACAGCGTGAAAGGGGGCCTTATTCACAAGGCAGCGTTAAGCCACGTTAAGTGGCTTAACGCTGCCTTGTGAATAAGGCGAGGCCCCTATCGCCACCACAATGTCACTCAAAGCGACGTTGTGGTGGCGATAGGGGCTTGTGAATATGCCCCTTTATGTAAAAGTTGTTGGATTGTTGTGCTATTATCCAAGAACATACATCGCTCTATTACTCCCCAGCTACGCTTGTGTGAAAATACATACTGCAAAAACCTCTCTAGTACTCTCATACTCACCCAGCTTAAGAACGAGTACGAAAAATAAGGAAGAAAGACTGTGGAACACAAACAGTGCTGTTTGAGCTGCGCTGATGTATCTATTTACTACATAGACATCATATGTAGCCCACAGACTACGTTTAAAATAAAACTAAGAACTTGATTTCGTGATGATATTTACAATAAATGAAAATATTTGGAATTGGTGGGTGTTCGTGTATATATCTCTAGAACAGTTTCATATCACTGTTGCTCAGCTTTTCTTGAGTATCACCACCCTCCTACGCAACAAAGCTAACAAGTAGTAAAACACGTGCATTTTCCTTCCACAGCTATAGATTAAAACGTACACTGATTAACGTTCACACTGTTGGTTGGAACAGTGAACTTTGAAATCTAACCACTAGATGGTGGGGTTGCTCCATAGTTTACTATTTTGATTTTTGCACACTGTTTTTATTGCGATTTTCTGCATTCCATCCCTATTGGATTTAACCACGCTGAATGCTATTGTTAGAGTATGCATATTGTGCGAGCTTTGACAATGCTCCATTTATTAAATCGAGACACACATCTGCTTACCAATGAATGCTTGGGTCGTTTCCATCCTCCGTTGTCAATTTTGCTTTTATAAGCAACAAGAGTTGACACAAAATATTTTCTTTGGGGACATGCCGAACCATTAAAAAATATAAATGTTATTATTCCCCGAAACATTAATTACAATAGAATCAAAAGTATCTGAATACGACAACAAAGTAATGGTCAAGGCAGGCCACCTCAAACCACACGAAAAAGGATACAGTGTCATATAAAATGAGATATTCATGCCGATTCTATTTGTCTTCACCTTAATGAATAATTATCTACTTTCAGAACGAGGATCTTAGGAGCTTGACGCCGCTGTAAACCAAACATAGGGCATCATTTATGAGATTATGCCGTAGGGCAGCGCTGCTGGCCTTCCTGCTGCGCTGCCCTACGGCAAAAGAAAAGGGCAGAAATGCGCTGTATCTATCAGATATGGCGCATTTATGTCCTTTTCCCCTGCACCGGCGCACAGTGGACTGCCCTGAACCAATACAGTCCAGGGAAGGCGCGTGGCCTCCCTTACCTGGACTGTTTTGGGACCTCATCCCCCGGGGCCTGCCCTTTTTTTAAAAAAAAAATCAAAAGAAGGGAGGGGAACCCCATCCCCAGGGGCTCGGCCTTTCTTTTTAAATTTTTTTTTTTTCATTTGAAGGGCAGGTAGCCGAGCAACCCTCCTCCCGGGCAATTTTGACCCCAAGGACCCCATCTCCCGGGACCCAGATGTAGTGTGGGTGCACTGGTCCCACCCGGGGCACTCACATTTTCATCGTTGGGGACCGTGGGGGGAGCCTCAAGGCCGCCGCGGTCCCTTCCAGCTCCTCGCCTTCCCATGGAGCCAACATTGCTTTGGGACCCAGGGAGCTGCTCCCTGGGTCCCACAGCAAAGTGTCTGTTTCCCTGTTCGCACAACAACAGGCAGGGAAACAGGCACTTTCTCTGCTTTCAGCAAGCAAGAGCATTTTTCGCTCTCACTTGCTGAAAGCAGAGCACTTGTTTGCTATGGCTTGGCAGGAGCACTGTTCCTGCCAAGCCATAGCAAACTTCAATGTTCCAGGGGTGGGCACCCCGGGACATTGCTGGAGCCAGCCCTGGGTGGTGGTGGTCCCCAGGGCCATGTAGGGCTATAATTCTATAATTTATTGGTGTACTAAAATTTAGCATTCCCTCCATGTGCTGCATTTCTAGGCTAAGTGCCTATAGTTCTTCTAGATGCCATTATAGTATGGTTAGTAAGAAGATCATTAGACCCATATATTAGGGATGATGACATATATAAATCATTGCAGGACGAAATCACCAGGAAATCAGAATTAATGAGAGGGTGTAATATGTAACCCTCTTCAAATAACCATTATTAATGGCATCTAGAAGTACTGTAGGCACTTAGCCTAGAAATGCAGTATATGGAGGGGATGCTAAATTCGAGTACACCAATAAATTATAGAATTATAAGAACAGAAATACATTGTCAGTATAGGGCACTGAGTCCTGACAAAATAACATCTCAAAAACTATTAACATACTTACCATTAGTAAACTCCAAACAGGGCCTGAGTACGATCTCGCTAGGAAAGCCCTCCGTACGACTCGGATCCGGAGGGCTTTCCTAGCGAATTGTGCTCTGCGAGTCCGAGCGACCGAGTACAATGCACCTGTATGGTGACGGACTCAGTTCGCTCGGACTCCCATTGAACTCTATACTGAACGCATACACAGGCCCCCATAGCAAAAAGGGGTGGGTGGGGAAAAGCATACACCCTGTGGCGGGCACCCCATGGTGCCCGCCACACTGTGCATGCTTGGAAAGGGGGGACCAATGGGTACCCCCACGGGACCGATTCGGAGGGCCCCGGGTGAAGGGGGCCCTGCTACAGCCCCCCGAAGTCTGATTCCTACAGCCGTTTCATCTTGCTGAGACCGAGTCGATACGGCTGTCCGAATCTTGCATTGTACTCGCTCGTTCGGAAGCCGGCTTCATTGCGCGGCACGATTCGGCTGCGAACGAGTCAGACTGACAGGATCGGGTTCGGAAACTATTCGGTCGCCGGCGACGAGATCTTCGCATCGTACTTGGTCGTTTAGAACGGGGGACGATTGGGTCGGAGACATAGGCTCCGAATCGGATTTGCTCGTTCCGGAATCCGTCTGGAGGCCTTGATAGCGAGATCGTACTCAGGCCCACTGTGTTTAAAGTCAACAAGTGATAATCCTCATCACCAATATGCGCATTATTGGGCAAGATGCATTTTTGGAAAAAAATTGTTGTGGGTTTCTTTAAAATTATGTTCTCTGGAAACTACATATCCCACAATGCTTCATTACAAGCCAAGTGGGCATTTCTGTATAAAATGAGAAATGGAGGAAGGACTCGCATAACTGTGATCAAGACTCTTTAGTCTAAACGAGTTGGTGTTGGTGGTGTAAATAAATCAACTTGGATACTAAACTCCTGGAGAGCGGCATATAATTTTTTGGTGAGAAATGAGACCGGGGGCCACCATCAGCAAACACTGGCTCAAATGAAGCATTGCTAGAACAAAGATGTCTTGTTTCATCCGCCATCAAGTGGTTCATCATTGTTTAAGCCTCGAAGTGTGTTAGTCTCAACATAGCCTCCATTCATTTATAGATATAGTCTCAACATAGCCTATTTGTCTATCGATACTATTGATAGAGAAGTTATTGGTTGAGGTTTCTCATCCCTCTTTTGTGTTTTCAGACTTGTAAGATGATCACTTTATGGAATTCTGAGCAGTAGTTTGGTTTTAAACAAGACTCCGTTTTGTTTGTTCTCATCAACTGATCTATTTCTGCCTATATGTTCCTTCTGGAATTTGCACACCATTGATCCCTTACATTTGTACTTCCCTGAGTGACACATAGTGGGGCTTGCGTGACCAAAAGGCTTCCAGTGTTGCAAAATGGCTCATTAATATTTGTGTTATTCTACCTAATGTCAGTCACCGTTATATACCCAACAACAGGATGAATTAGGTGTAATGTTCTGCCTTGACTGGAAATATCAGTATGCAGCATGTTATTTTCTAAAGGTTTGCAGCAGGGCTACCTATATATAACAAAACGAACATGTTTTTAATGTATGCTCAAAATCTAATTAGAGTAAGTATTTCCCCTACCCAATATAACTAATTGTTGTTTTTGAAGTCTAAATTCATTTTAAACTATGCATTGGGTAGAGCAATTCTATGTAGACTCTGGAATTGGCCATGCCTACACTGGGTCATACCGTCCATAACTGTTACATTGTTCTATTTCAGAAGTGTGCCTGCTGCCAAAGCCCAAGTCTTCACGTGGAACATTGTCATGGCTGGTGGGTGACCCGAGTAAAAACACCAGGGACACTTGGAAAATCAGAGCACTCATCACATCAACAGATGTAAGCCTATAATTAATTAAAAAGAAAACCTCTACATCCCCTCTCAACCTCCATTTCATTTTTTCACTTCAATTAGTAAATGATGCTTCTAACAAGTTTTGTTTTACATTTTCCTAGAGCTCTTTATGAAGGGGTTGGCAAACTTGGATGTGGGGGTCACTTTTAGGTTTCACTGTCAGAAAGCTTTAGCTGTCTGTCGTCGAAAAAAACGATTGCATTCAATTATTTAACAATTGCTTAGCATACGCTTTGTTCAGACCACTTTAGCCATCGATTGTAGTGTTCTTCCTTTTCCAGCCCTCACATATTAGATAACTCCACAGACAAATGGCTACACCTTATTTTTATTTTATCAGCTCTTTTTGTTTTATTCCACCTCCTATGAAATCTGTATATTCCAGTAAACAAGGGATTATTTTTTCCCCAACGTACCTCTCTCTTCCTCTGCAGTCCACTATTCTCCTGCATCTCCCTGTTCCCCATTTTCTGTATTCTTGCTTTCCTCTCTCTATCCACTTTCTCACCTGTATTTAAAAAAAAAATTGCAAGGACCTGGCAGCTGCACATTGCAAAGAGGTTGTTCCCTTGCATTTATGTGTATGACACTGCATACAAATGTTTGAAATACTATTTGAAAATGAACATCAGACATCTTAAAACGGTAAATTAACCATTAAGTTTAACAAAAGATTTCCAAGATGGTCTTCTTTGCATTCGTATGCAGGCACATGCATGCGAAGCCATCCTGGAATGCATTTAGCTGATTTTTACGAGAAAAAACATTCCTCGATAGTCTTGGGTGGGTGTGCACATGCGTGCACTAGCAAGGAGGCCCTCATTCCTTGATTTTTGCAAAACATTATCAGAAAACCACTCTGGGGTTACCACCCAAGTATGCACATGCATATACATGGATAAGAACCATTGTGGAGTATTTTTTTAAATAAATTATAACAACAGCCATTGACAGATGTCCACCATGTGAGCACACACATGTATATGTATGGCTGGTCATCTTTCATAGAGTTGACGTTTCCTACACATTGCTTCAACTTCCCTCAACGAACACCAGTGCCAGGTCATGTATGAGTCAATGTTCAGAATACCTCTTGGTGTTTCATATTCCAAACAGCATATCATACACTGGATGGTCCTTGAGGAGGAAGTGGTGGCTGGTGAACCATGTTGACTTTCTGCAGTTTAGATATAGACCACCCAGTAAAGAAAGAGCCTGACAAGGCAGGTCATTTTATCATGAATGTACACCAGCGGGCAGATTTGTCAAGGCTTTGCACCAGTGAATAGAAACTAAGGGTCTCATTTACAAAACATTGGAGTATGGCAGTGCCGCAAGTCATTTTGCTGTGCTGCCCTATGCCAATTTGAAAGTGCAGGAATGCACCGTATTTACAAGATACGGTGCATTCCTGTCCTTTCAGCCAGTGCCAGCGCACAATTTGCAGCTGAGCCCCAATGCAGGCACTCTTGCACCATGTTGCAAGGGTGTCTGTGTTGTTGGCATGATTGTTTTGGTGCAGGAAGGGGCACCTTTCTGCACAAAAACAATCACAAGAGGTGTTTTACTCGTTCTATGTGTGCTGCAGAATGCAGCATATATGGAAAGAGGAAAAAACAAGGAGAAATGTAAACATTTCTCCTCATTACACCTGCTCTGGAGATGTGTATTTTTTTGCCACTTCCCTGGTTTTACGCGGTGTTTTAAATCTGGGGCAGTGTCAAATTGCATGGGTGTTGAGTGTGAACACTCACAGCAACATCCATGGAACGCCTGCTTGACATAGAGGCAGGCAAGGCAGCGCAAACTGCTTGCCTGACTCCATATCTATGAGGCTATGCAACGTCACGGTGGGTGGCTTTGCGTAGACTCATAGTTATGATTGAAAAGCCTGTGTCAGCAGATCATCATAAAAACTGATGCATTGGCGGTGAAGGACTCTTGTAAATGAGGGCCTAAAAGTAACATAAACTGGCAAAAGCCTTGAAAAACTATTTCTTTTCCAGCTCAAAAGGTTTTTGCCTGCAAACTTGTCTAAGAAAAATGCAATTATTACTTTCAGACACTTCGCAGTAGTTTGCACCAGGGGGTCATTCAATGGGTGGTACATGGCATTCCCATGTAACACCCATATCTATTTGCATTTGTATTTTCACCCCAAAAATTACAAACTGTTCAGATTTTCCATGTGTGCTCTACTGTACAGCACAGACCGTGGGAAATGCTTTAAAGTGGTTCTATCACATAATAATATGAAAAACAATATTGACTCACAAAAATATTGTCAAAATATTATTGATTATGTAAGACATTGGGCTGTTGGTTGACTGGGGTGTGAACCCTGGTCAAGCAGCAAGCACAATCATTGCCAGTGTGAGGCACAAGCCAACCCTAAATTATCCTGTGCTCAACACTCTGGTAGCTTGGCACAGAGTAGTCAAGCTTAAGTTAGAGGCAATGTGTAAAGTATTTGAGCAACATTTCAAACAGTAATAAAGTGAAAAACACCATACCAAAAGGATTCCACACCAAGTTGGAAAACTTAAGATTTCTTTAATAAATAGAAGAAAGCGAAAACAACAAAAATCCAATCAGGAGAACCAGAGATATGCAATTTTAAAGATTTTAGTGGAAATTGGGCCAAAAAGTCCAAAGTGCCAACTGTAGATATCTGGCTCCGCTATACCAGGAAAAAGTGACAAGTTCAGGCTGCCCACAATGGAGCAGGGGCCTGCTACTGGGACCCAGTTAGGCCCAGTGAACCAAGCACCTTAAATCCTGGTTTGTGGAGCATTGCAAGGATCCGTGTGATCCGAAGATGTATTGCACAGCCAAAGCGATGAGTCAGTACCAAGTTGTGGCAAAGCTGCAATGCAATGCAAGGTCCTGCATCGTCATTGAGGATGCCATCCATGAGGGCTTGCAATGCAAAGACCAGCATCAAGGATGTGCTACTCAGTCGGGGTAATGCGTCAGTTGCGAGGAGCTTCGAGGAGCTTCGAAGCTGCGATGCGATGTCTGGCATCGTCATCGAGGCTGCCATCGACAAGGGATGCAAGGGTCAATGCTGAGGCAGCTGCGGTTCCGAAGAGGCTGCGGAGGTGATGGTCCAATCTATGCAGCAGCGGAGATTCGTCAGTTTTGGGTTGAGCCGCACAGCAGAGGAGATGCGTTAGTTCCGCTGGATCCGCTGGATCCACAAAGGCTGACAGAGAACCTTAGGCCCACTTCCAATGGTCCAGGACTGGGGTGGCACCACTTGCCAGGGTAAACTCACAGATGGCAGAGTTTAGGTGCTGGGGTCGAGGTTTTTGGAGCCTTTTGTCCCTGAGGCTCAAATCAGGAGGCCAGCTAACTAGCCCTTGAACTCACTCTGGTGGTCCTGGATTTAACAGATGCATGTCCAGTCCTTCACACCCAGGCAAGAGGGCAGCAGCCAGCAGGTCGTCACAGCAGGGTAGCAGTCCTCCAAGGCAGCAGTCCAGTAGAGTGGCAGTCATTTCAGTAGCACAGCAGTCCTTCTTCCTCGCAGAGTATCCACAGGTCCAAAAGTGCACTGAAGAGTTGGCGTCTGAGTTCCAGTATTTATACCAAGTTGTGCCTGTGTAGTTGGGAGATGCTTCTAGAGGCATGCCTTTTAAATGCAAAGATGCCCTGCCTTCTGGGCCCTGGCTCCAGATGAACTACACGGGGCATGCAGCAATTTGTGTGGAGACAGGACACAGTCTGTTCAAGTGTAAATGGGGCTGTGGCCAGCTCCTTCCTCCCATCCTGCCAGTGGTGGCCCATCCAGAAACACCTAAACTCCCTATTGTATGTGGCATTCTCGGTGGGATACACAAATCCCATCTGTCAACTAAACCCAGTCATGTGACCCAGAGACAGGCTGTAGGCCCTAAATGGCTAAGTCAGAAACATGTCAACTTTCTAAAAGAACCATTTTTAAAATTGTAATTTAAAATCTGACTTCACCATAAGTTAGGGTTTTTCATTACAATTCCAAAGACACCAAACATCAACTGGTTACCTGTTCCTATTTGGTGATAACAGCTTATTAAAGGAAATAAGGCAACTTAATTGTTATCCTAGGGGAGAGGTAGGCCCTCTGGCAGTGAAAAACAACTTTAAGGGTTTTACTACCAGTACATGTAAAACTTAAAGGTGCATGTTGTACTATTTAAAAACATTGAAGCCTACCATTTGGAATGTGCAGGGCCTACTCTGGGGTGACATATGTATTAAAAATGGAGGTTTGGGCCTGGCAAAAGGTTTGTTTTGTCAGGTTCAAATGGCATTTTTAAAATTGCACACGCAGGCTGCAATGGCAGACCTGAGATATGTTTAAAGTGCTACTTAAGAGGGTGGCACAATCAGTGCTGCAGGCCAACTTGTAGCATTTAATTTACAGGCCCTGGGCACAGGTATTGCCACTTTACAAGAGACGTACTAGTGAACTAAATATGCCACTTGGGTTTAAACTAATTCTACCACGGTTTAAGGAGAGAGCACGAGCGATTTAGCACTGAGTAGCAGTGGTACAGTGTGCAGAGTTCTACAAATGGAGGAGTGAAAACAAAAAGTCCGGGGATTACCCTGAAAAAAGGGCCATGTCTAACATATTACAAAAATATTACTATGTTATACTTAAAAGTAACACAAATATCGATGACAAAAATATCGCCATTGAAAATACCTAAATTTACCAATATCAATCACTCAAATATTGAAACACAAAATATTGTCTATATTTTAAATATATATGCAAAAACAAAATTATCAAAGAGCAAAATATATACTACAATAATATTGCTAAAATAAGGAAAAATAATATTTTACATCATTATCTCCTTTTTTAAATTATATATAAAAACCAACAAAAATGAATGATATAATAAAACAACAGATATAAAATTATTCACATATATATCCATATTATTCACCATACATTTACTATTAAAAATAAACACATTTAGAAAAAAACAAGATTTATCACAAAAAATATTACACCACAACCTAAAAATAAATCAAATACATTTACTATATAAAATATATTCCTAATCCAACAATCCAACAAATGTACATATTTAAAAATAAAGAAGAATCACATTAAACAGCAAACATACAATTATTCATACATAAAATTGTATCTATTCACAATACATATGCTATTATAAATAAACACAAAAAAAACCATAATTACAAAAAATAAACATTAAAACACACATAAAAACATAATTAAATTGAAAAGCAACATTTAGCCAATATAAATATGCAACAATCCAACAAATACTCATATTTGAAAATTAAAACAGATTATCCACCACAAAACGTGATAACTGGAAAGAAATCAAACTGCATACCAATTAGCCAATGCAAATTATTGTAAAACAAACTAATTCCTAAAAATATAAACATTATTAAGTGACCACTATAAAAAGAGCACAAAATCTCACTATTTTTCACAGAAAAATCATAACAAATGCATAAAAAACACGCTACTGGACTGCACAAAGAAAAGCCAAAAGGAAGACTTCAAGGAAATTACAAGGCACCTTCATAAGTGTATTTAAAAATGTAATGAAGTACAATGTAACATGACAAAATTTAAAGATGTAATCATATACTTAAATCACTAAACACGCTCTTTTATTATTTATTTAAATCCTTGTATACTAAACAAGCACTTCAGCAAAAATAAAGTGCTTCACACCGAAAATTCTGGCTTAACACCTGTAAACCTGGACAAAGACACTTTCAAAGTAAGTACAATAAGCACAGTTATAAAAATAAAACAACCCTTATAGGTTCAACTTAAAACGAAAACCCCACCAACCCCAAATCTAAGCAAACCTGTAGTTTTAACATATAACTAAAACAAATATTTTCTCAGCAACAGCAAAAAAAGACCGCTGGTCCCACTCTCGATGACATCAAAGAGAAATGGAAGAAATGCAACTTAAAGCAACGTAAAGCAAAAGCAAATATGTCAGTGTAAAATGTAAAACATTTTAAAGCATGTTTAAATTGCATTAGCAAACAAAATAAACAGTTTTAACACAGTAATAAATGTTACATTTATTCACCATTCAGGTAGAATCACATCACAGAAAGGCAAACAATGACTTTCACATTCAGGCAGGGCCACAGGAAACATGCAATTTTTGCAGCCATGGAACTTTTTGCATGATTATAAATTTACTGCTTTTGCCACATAATCCAGCATCTGCTGCATAGTCTGCAGATTTTAACAAAAAAAATTATTTCTAGATCAAACTGTTCAAAAGTTAATAAAAACGCAGCGACACATGTTGCTGCATTGTGGAAAGACTTTTACAATGGTTGACTGGTCACCTTTCTGTTGCTTATTGCTATGTTTGGTGCTAAACTGGCACTAATGAGATGCAGCCAATGCCCAGACAATGTTAACAAGTGTACAAAATCCACAAAAAGAAGCAAAATGTACCGAGGTATGCCACATAATTTGCCTTTTCTTGCAACATTAATATACTCAACCCTGCTGCATAATGTGGTCCTCACTTGCCGCATAATTCCAGTAGCCCTCCATATATGATACCCATAGAGACAGGAAAGCACAAGCACTGAAACATGAATTAGAAATGTATTAAATATTATGCAAAAGCTTGTTATGAGAGGGCTACAATGAAAAACTATATTGTAATTAACGTCAGAAAACACAACCACACCCCATGTGAAACAGAGATAGACAAAAGGCAAATACTTTAAAAGAGGCAAGTTCTAGTTCCTGAAAATCTACTACTTACATTTTAAAAGTCATACTCCCTAAAGTACCTGAGGACATAACAGACCAGCTACCAAGCAATTTTTACTAATGACTAATATGGCATACTAAAAAAGCCACAAGTCAAACCCCTGCTGCCCGAAGAAGATACCAAAGGATGCAAATTCCAAATCACCTAAACACTACACATAATGAAGAACCTTTCCTCATACACGACACCCCGAATAACAACAGAAGAATAATAATATTTGCAACTGTAAATACCCTTCTAAGACTAAGGGGGTCATTATGAGTGTGGCAGTCGAGGGACTGCCATACGCGTGATGGTGTTTGGACCACCACCACCCCTATGGGTCCGGCCACCATATTGGAGTGTGGCAGTTGGACCGTCACAGGACCACCGCCTCTGCCAGGATCCAGGATCTCGCGGTGGTGGCGGCGTGGAAAGGAGTAGGAATATGCTTGTGGTGCCGATGCCAGCACCTCCGAGCATATTCCGAGCTGCATTTCCACCACCCATTTCATGGCGGTGAGCCCGCCATGAAAAGGGTGGCAGACATGCAAGTAAGGGGGCCCTAATGGGGCCCCCAAGTGAATTTGCCCATGGGGTTGCATGCAGGAAAGCACATGTTGTGCCTCCCTATATTTGCACCTTTGTTCCAGCACTATGTGGCATGCAGTACACGTACAGTCGGCACTATCACAGTGTCAGTCTGCTTGTTAGGCTCTCCTATGAGTCTAACAGACTGCCGCCATGATACCACTGCCGCACCGCTCGCCTGCCCTGGATTCAACTCGAAATCTGGTGGGCGGATGCACCACGAGCTTGGGGTCCTCCTGGGAGTGCAGTGGTGGCAGTCTCACAGGAGGACCGCCAAACTTGTAATCGGCCCCTAAGGCTATGTGAAACATGGATGATGGAAGGAACTTTTAAAATGTGCCCTTGAACATTCACACAAATGTACATCATACATGGTGAAATTCATAAAATTAACATGCCCCTCATTTATGCGTTGCTACCTGACAAATGAAGTGCAACTTACTATGAACTTTTAACCCACAGCAAAGTAAAAACCAACAAATACTCTTCACACAAAATTAAAATAAGCCTTGAACAGACAATGATATAAACAATACTTAAACTATACCCACACACAGATATAAAAATATACATTCAATAAAGTAAATAAAATACATAAAAAATATAAAAACCTTGACATGTATTGGTTATTATTGTAAAACACAAAACACCATACTCAAGTAAAACTACAAACTATTTTGGGGAAGGTATTTGACACTAAACTGGTAACATTTACTATTTACGCACCAATCCAAACAAATTCTGCAGCGCACATAGAAAGAGCAAAACTCCTTCAAAGATTGTTTATGTGCAGGAAGGTGTCCCTTCCTGCACATAAACAATCATTCCATGCAACACAGGCACCCTTGCACCATAGTGCAAGGGTGCCTGTGTTGCAGGAAATCATCCCTGCAATGCAGGCACCCTTGCACTACGGCACAAGGATGTCTGTGTTGGTGCTAGGCACCTTTTTTTAGCTCGAGCCCAAGGGAAAACACAGGGGTGCACCGTATTCTTGTCCATACGGTGCATCCCTCATTTTTTTTATTTATTATGCAGCGTAGCCAGCAGATTTGCTTGCAGCGCCGCACTGCGTCATTTCATTGTAAATACATCCCATATATTTTTGTACTGAGCTTTATGAATTGACAAAACCCGTAGTCGGGTTGGTACACTTGTCTATGCCAACCAAAGGACTCTGTTGGTCTAATTCTTGATGTATACTCACATGTATATGATTTCTCTTTGTCTATTAAAAGGTAGCGCAGGCTACAGCATAACACATATTAGGTATACAGGTGACCCCAATGAAAGCGTAATGAAATCAGTGTCAGATATTTTATCTTTGGACCTTAGACTCAAACAATCTCAGGTTACCACCTAGACATCCCACATTGATAACGTAGGCAATTAAACAGTATTCTCGTTAGCAAGTAGCAAAATTATCCAAAATCCAAAAGAGCCTCAAAGCAATTGAATATCAAATCCAGTTTATGATGCAACCATTACAGAACCTAAGACATTTGCTGACGATATCCCCTTTAGCTGCAAACATTCTTTCTGTCTGTCTCCACCTTGAGCTGATTGGGTGAATAAAGTGAAGGCTGCATGAACTGATTACTCCTGGCAGGGGACTGAGAACTCCATGCTGTACAGGAGCCGAGTGTTGTGCTAACAATGCAAGCAGGTGGGAACACCGTGTTATTCTTTTTTCATGCATGTGTCAAAAGGCACACGGCTTGAACAATTGTTTGAGAATATAGCTTTTGCAGTACAAAATTGTTACAGCGCATACCGGGATTACCAAATAGAAGCATCAAGTTGGTAATGGAAAACTATCAAACGACAAGTCGTCAGAGAGCAAAAAGTATGACTCCAGGCAATCATTCAATCTCATGTAATATTCCAGGAAGGAAAATCTTATAACGGGAACAGTGGGGATCTTGGTTTACCGATGATTACGGGGCAGAGTACACAATCCTTTTATTTTTTGGTGGTGTTATTTTTTGGAGTGCCACTGTGATGGTAAAATTGCTTTAAGCCCAATACAGTCAGAAATTCCACTTTTGGCCAGTGGTGCTTAACCGTCAAGCTTTCCAATTGACTTCATTCTTTCTCAAGTTATCAAGTTAGCAGCATTAACAGTGGAGCCAATAGTCCAGCAGACCATAACACTGATGAATATATTCTGTTGCAAACTTAAAGGTTCCAAGAAGCAGAAGACCTGGTTTTTCAATAAACTAACCGACTATAGGCAGGGCTAGGAACACTCACCTGCTCAGTGCCAAGAAGCCCTCGCTGGTGATAGTGCGCTTTACAAATGCACATAATATAACATACCAAATGCCATTTTTTTTAAACCACATCTTTAGAAACATGCATTTTGAAACAGATGTAAACAGAATAGAGGGCGTCAGAGCTCATTAAGAATGTGTGTTAAATTCCTTCTAGACACAAGCAATGTGCTGTTGTCAAATATTCACCTGCTGAGCAACCTTCCGAATAAACACCACTGAGCAACCTTCAGGATATATACAAGCTGAGCAAAGTTACAGAAAAAGCATCCCAAACATGCATTGAGATTAAACAATCATTACTGTCGCCCCTCTTAAATCTCACCAGACTAGCCTCCACTCTTGGGACTCAGTGTTAATCAGAATGCAATGCACCTCATATCTATAATAGCAAGTAGCTAATAAATTACACTGAAGAAGCAATTTTGCAGAAATAAAATAACAAACTTCAAACTCATTTTTATGATATATATTTATTCTGATGTCTTGGTTTTCCGGTATCCGGTTCTCTTTTAAGTTGTTGTCTCTTGTTACCATAAATAACAAGTCTATTGTACAGCAAGGAAGTTGTAATTCAGCATTTTCCATCCATATTCCGAGGTCTCACAACTGATTGACGAGTTTAGTAGAGTTAGATTTTTCGTTTTTCTGTCAAGTAAGGGTGCCGCTATCTTATTAAAACGCACTAAGGAGTGTTGTACTTTGTATATTACTCTTTCGTATGATGCGAGTTGAGAGTTCTGTCAGCCATTCTCTATGTGTGGTGGGTACGTGTCATTTCAATGGCATAAGATACAGACCTTAGCCATGGCAGTGATGTTGCCATCCGCCTTCGCCACACACCCACCCACCCAAGAAAAAATGCACCCCAGGTTTTTCCTACCTGTAACAGATGTCTGCTTACTGCATATGAGAGTACCTTCAAATATGTGAGTTCTTAGAGTACCCTGCACAAAAGAACCTCTCTTGTTTTTTGTTTAATAGCCTTTAATATAATTACACATATAATAAAAATCTAGGCCACATTAGTTTACTAAAAGTATTGTCATCACTGCGGGGGACGAAATGTTTCTTAGGGCACCATTAAAAGTTCTCACTTTAAAAAAAGACTTCTCTATGCGCAGAGATACCATAATAAACCTAACTTGTTTGTTTGTGTGCCAAATATTTTCAGGGCGGGACTCTCCCTGTTAATTTGATGACTCGCCCACCTCCAAGTCTGCCAGCGTGCATAGCCGAGGACAGTGACTGGAGCTCACCGAGGGGCTTAGGTATGTGGCCACACAGTCAAAATCTGGGGGAGACTTGGTGAAGGTTTAGTAGGAAGGCTTGCCCCTGCAGGGTTTAACCATTGATTCATCCACTCAGGATCTAGCAAGCAGTCAGGCCAAAGAGAAAGAGGTCCAAGGCAGCTCGATTCCATCTGAGGATGGCGTCTCTGGTCCTCTTTCCCTTTAGCCTGACTGCCGTCAAGATTCTGAGGGGATGAATCAATGGTTAAAAGCCGTTTCAATAGCCTTAAATACCTCTTGGCCACCTTTTGCTCAAAGGCATTAAATGCAACTGTGGTCGAGATGAATTAAAGGCTAGTGAAACGTAAGTGCTTAGCAGCAGCTCAGCTTAAACAGCGCTTATCCCAATGCTCTTTCCCAATACCTCCTCCCACCACTAGAACCCTGCCGTCATTTAACAAGTTAACATCTATTCACAGTAACTTAGCTTTTTTAGTCGATGGTTCCTCACAAATCTAAGGGCCTAGAACTCTGTGGCAGGGTCACAGTACAGACAGCATTAGCACAGGCCGCAGGGGAGATTCAGGGGTTGATCCACCCTGGGCAGCAGCAGGTCAACCACGACGATTAAAAACCAACACAACACCACACACAGGCTAGGTGACTATTTTGGTGTGGGCTGATTAAACTGGTTCCAAGTACGTTCTTCCAGGTAGGTGGTGGGCATGTTCGTAGATTTGACCTCGCTGCCCTGGATATACCAAACTTTACTCTACCACTTCCGCAATGTGGAAGGAAGCTGCTGTGCTCCTCTGTTAGGTCCACTCTCTCTCACGATAAAGAACAACAGCAGTTGGGTAGCAGAGGCCACTGTCACACCCACTCCAACATTCTCTCCATCGGCCTGCCCCGCTTGCAGCTCTTTTGCTTAATGAGCTCTGCTAACCGTAACTGAGACCATTACAAATAATCCCCCCAAATGAATCCTATCCCAGGCAACAAAATCCACCAGTTGTCACTGCCCTTGAATATGCCTCAAGGGTGATTCAGACTGATTTGTCACCAAACAGCAGGTGAAAGTTATTTTCAGCTGCTCGATATGTCTCATCCTCTTGTTTTTTCCCCTCATACACTTAACACCAGCCCACACTGGTAACTATGTGGCTAAAGCACTACGGATATGAGCCCAGTATTTCAAAAGTTAGCGCATGACCAGAGTATATGACATAACATGCCAACTTCAATCCTCCATTGACAGCATTTTGGCTCTTCTCCTAATAACCACCCTCACCAAGCAGGCTGGAGTCCATTACCTTTGCAGCAAGCACACTCTTTAATGTATGTGTATATTGGGGTGGGGTTAAGCGGCTGTTTCTTTTATTCCAGCCCATGTGTAAGCCAATGCATCAGTTGACAGTAGCTCCATTGCTGTCCTTCATTTATTTATTTTTATTTATTTATAAAGTTTTATATAGTGCGAAACTGACCCAAGAGGGTATCAGAGTGCTTTACAAGTGGTCAAGAAGGAAAAAAAAGTAAAACAAATAACATAATACAGAGCGAAACAGGATGTGGTAGGTCACAAATTGAGGCAGGGGGCCCCCACTGAGTCCATGCCACCCACTAAACATACATGACCATAGAAGTCCAATTTCTTACATGGCTTTAAGAAATGTGGCCTAATGGGGCCAGCTAATAGAGTACATGAGCTCTAAAGCAAAAATGTGTTCATTAGTAGTACTTTGACTTCCTTTATTAAATTATACTGTTAAGTGATTCAGTCTGATTTCAGGGGCAGGGAGTTCCAAATTCTCGAGGCAATAACTCAAGAAGGCTCAATTGTAAGTTTTCTTTTTAATGAATTTCTGTGGTTTCAACAGTAAGGTGTTAGAGCTTCTAGAAGATCTACAGCCACCAGATAACTCCAGTTTTTGCTCTACGTACCTCGGGTGTTGAAGTGTAGGGCTTTATGGGTCATGTAGACGATTTGTAACTCATTCCTTGCCTCATAAGTAAGCCAATTTAGAGCCTGTAGATCAGGAGCGATGTAGTTGTATCTTTTAGACCCCACAATGAGCCTTGCAGCAGAGTTAAGAGAAGCCCTTAGTCAAGACAACGTTGATCTAGGTAGGCTGCAGAGGGTTGCACTTCCATAGTCCAACCTGGAAATCACTAAGGCAAGAACAACTGATTTGAAGTTGTTGAGAGGGAGGAAGGGTTTTATCTTCCTTAGGATGTTCATTTGGAAGTTAGCTCCTTTAATTGGCAATATTGATGTGCTCCTGCATGTTCAAGTTCTTGTCAAGGGTTATTCCTAGTGATCTCGTTGAATCCATAATGTGTGGAAGGCACTTAAGAGCTGTTAGTTGTTTCATCCATTCTCTGATATCCGAGGACTGTTTGGGTGGGGCGATTAAGAGGAATTCCGTTGTTAGACTTGTATCTTTGGCGTGGTTTCTGCTGACTTTTTGCCTCTACTTCCTGTATTTTTTATGCTCTGCTGGATTTCGTTTTTGCTTGCTTAGATGCTTTGGGCACTTTGCCACTGCTGATCAGTGTCAAAGTACAAGTGCTCCCTGTGTAAATTGCTATTACAATTGGTTCTCCCTGATTGGCATATTTGATTTACTGGTAAGCCCCTGGTAAAGTGCACTTAGTGTGCCAGGGCCTGTAAATCAAATGCTACTAGTCGGCCTGCAGCACTGATTGTGCAACCCACATGAGTCGCCATGAAAAGGTATCTCAGACCTGCCATTGCAGTGTATGTGCGCAGTTTGTTAACTGCCATGTCGACTTGGCAAGTGCACCCACTTTCCAGACCCTAACCTTCCCTTTTTATACATGTAAGGCACCCTATCGTAGGCCCAAGGTAGCCCCTGGGCCGGGTGCAGTGTATGTGAAAGGTAGGACATGTACTGCTGTGTGTGACATGTCCTGATAGTGAATTACTGCCGATTTCGTTTTTCACTATTGAAAGGCTATCTGCCCCATAGGATAGAATGGGAAATACTTTGTAACATCTTACAAGTATAACTTCCCCTTGGAACAAGATAGAGGATAAAGTTTAGGCTCTCTAAACTCAGAATTTAACAACACATCTTTTAGTAAAGATGTTTTTTAAAATGTGTGTTTGAAAATGCCTCTTTTAGAAAGTAGGCATTTTCTTGTTTAACCATTCTGTGTGCCTCTGCCTGTCTGTTTATTGATTGTCTGGTTTTGGAGTGACAGGGGCTTGGGATGTGCATTCAGTGTAGACAGCCACTGGGGGGGGGGGGTTGAGGTGTGCCTGGCCCTTCCTGGATGACTTAGAGCTGAGCTGAATAGACTTAAGCTGAATTTAGAGCAGTGGGAGGAGTTTTCCTTTCACCTGAATAGGGGCTGTCTCCCTTGCACAATTCTGTCTCCACCCCCTGTGGTCATATTGCAGCAGTGAGGACAGAACTGATTTTGACTGGGCTCAGAGACCCTTTCACAAAGAGAATAAAGACATTTTGGGGCATACGCACTACACCTGAAACCCCAGAACTTGAGATTACTTCTGGACTCAAGAGGAACTTTTGCCAAGGAGAAGAGCTGAAGAGCTGTGGGGAGGAGTACTGCCCCTTTGCTGTGTGCTGTGTGGGGTTGGCCTGCAGTTGCTGTTTCTGACAAGGAAAGGACAAAGACTGGAACTTTGCTTTGAACCTGCTTGAAGAAGATCTCCAAGGGCCTGTGTGTGCTGGCCTCTTGTTCTGAAGTCTTAGGGACACAAAGACTTCACCCCCAGCTCCCCTGAACTCTGCTGTTGAGAGTTCTGACTGGCCAGGAAGTGCCTGTTCCAGTTCTGGGCCTCTGGAGGCTGTGCTTGCTGCTGAGAGCTGGAAGAAACCTAAAGAACTGAAGAAATCGATGCATTGCTCTTCTTGAGACTGTTTTTCCTATGCAGCACCGCTGTGTGAGAAGAATCTCCAGGCATCGCTGCACCGCTGCCGAACCGACACAGCGCCTTTCGCTGCTGCAAGATCCGACGCATTGAGGGATCGCGGCTGAAGAAACCGATGCAGTGCCATTTGACACCGCCACATCGATCTCTGACGCATCCCGGATTTCCACGCATCGTACCTGTGCAGCAAGTTTTCCCGACACATCACCTGCGAACCAGAACTGTCTTGAAGTCGACACATCACTTCCCCCTACAGACAGGATTCGACGCATCACTTCTCCTGCATGTAGCAGATCTGTTGCATTGCCTCCCCATGGTCTCAGGAACTGACACATTTCTTTGTTTCTCAATGCTTCCCATCTCTTCGGCTTTGTGAATTTTGACGCATCTACAAGTACTTTGTGAGAAATCACGCATCCATAGTTTTCTATGGACCCAGTTGTTTGAAACCTTTTTAAAGTCATATTCTTATTTCATGTATGTTGGATTTTTGTCATTTTGGTCTTGTTGAGTTTAGATAAAGATACTTTATTTTTCTAAACTGCTGTGGAGTCCATTTGTGGTGTTATCACTGTATTACTGTGTGTCTTGAGTACAAATACTTTACACAATGCCTTTGGGATAAGTCTGTCTGCTCGTGTCAAGCTACCCAGGGGTTGAGCATAGGTTTTCTAAAGTGTGTATCCCCCTTACCCTGACTAGAAGCAAGGGTCCCCATTTAGACAAAGGTACCTACCTCTGCCAACTAGAGACCCCCATTTCTAACATCTGTTTTTTGAGCATTTAGTTTGAAGTGGTTGCATGTCAGCCAGTTCTTAGTTTTTTTGAAGAGTTGTGATATCTTTAGGGGAAGAGATTCTCAAGTATAATTGGGTGTGGTTGGCATACATGTGATAATAGATGTTGGATAGCTTCAAAATTTCAGTTAGCGGTTCATGAACAGGTTAAAGGAAGTGGGTGAAAGCGTTGATCCCCATGGGACCCCTAATGCGACTGGTGTAGAATTGGAAAGTGACTGATTAACCTTAATTTGTTGGGATCTGTTGTGGAGGAATGAGGTGAACCAATTTAGGATGGACTCAGATAGCCCCATCCTACATTCCAGTAAGTCTAGGAGACTGTCATGTTTAACTGTGCCGAAAGCTGACAATAGGTCAAGGAAAATTAAAAGGCAGGATTTGTTTTGATCCACAATTTTTAGTGAATCATCTACTATGTGCATTAGAGCCCATTCAGTGCTATGGCCTTAGTGGAAGCCAGATTGGAATTGGTCTAAAAGTTGGAATTGTTCCATGTGGTTGCCTAGTTGGAAGGGAACACATTTCTCCAGGAGCTTCGCCAGGGTCGGAATGTTAGTGATTGCACGAAAGATGTTTAGGTCTGCATGATCAGACATGGGTTTTATTCAAAATAGGGGTTACCTGTCCAGACTTTAAGCAATCTGGGAGAGTGCCTTGACAAATGAGGCATTTACTATCTCGGCCAGAGTGGAAGTATGGATATTTGAGAATGTCACTTTCCTCATAGGATTTGCATGAGTTCCACAAGGTGCTGTTTTTGACGGTATGCTCTGTGAAAGGTGGGGGCTCCGCGATCCAGGCTGGGGGGACGCTGAGATGTGATGAGTTTAGAAGGTGCTCCATTGCTGTCGTCAGCTCAATTTCTATTATTTGTTGTCTTTTCCAGGAAAAAGAAGGTAAAATTCTCACAGTTTTGTTGTGGACTTGACCCAGTAATGGTAAGGTTGTATTGGCTATTCGATTGAAGTTTGACCAGTTCCTAAGTGATCTCAGATGCTTCAGGTGACCGAGGGGCGGAGAGAGAATCTCCACTTACATTTAGTAAGACTCAGATTGCATTTTTATGTATTAAGGCTAGCATTGTACCATGGTTTAGAGTATTTGTTGGACAATCTTTCTTTTTCTTTGTTGGGGCATAATTGAGTCTCGGATGTTTGTCATGGAATTGTTGTAATGATCTGTGAGGTTGTGGACATCTGACATTTCTATCAGAGGGGGCAATATGTTATTGCTGATGGCCCGTCAGATCATTCGGGTTTAAATTTCTTAAGCTCATTTTTCAGTGTTTAGGTTTCTTTAGTTGAGCCTCATTTGTTATCACCAGTTCTGTGATGAGGAAGGTGATGCGGTGTTGGTCTGTCCAATCAAACGGGACAATAGATTCAAGTAAAATGGAATTGGCCTTAGCAATGGTTAGGTCTAAGTTTCCACCTTTCTTGTGTGTAGGACTGTTGCAGATTTGGATCAGGTTGAGGTCATCTAGGAAGAGTTTAACGCTGTTCACTGCTGATTCATTCTGGTCATTCCAGTGGAGGTTGAAATCTCCAAGGAAAACCTGGGTGCAGTGCTGTCCCGCATTGGATGAGATGATTTCGATAATTTGTTCTAAGAACAATAGGTTATCTCCTGGTGGATGGTAGATCACTTGCAGTTTGCATAATGGCAATGTCGATGTGTAGCTAGTCACATGAGGACAGAGCATTGGTTTGTGACTGTTTCACTAAAGGATTGCTATGGTGAATGCAGGTGATACCTCCCCCTCTTCTGTGGGATCTATCTAATATTATGATCTCATGACCAGGAAGAACTAGTAGGACAATGACAGGTGCATAGGAATCATTTAGTCATGTTTCAGTAAGAATTATGAGGTCGAGTTAATGTGTAAGGATGAGGTCAGCGATGTCTGCTGCGTGCCTTACTGCTGATCTGCAATTGAGTAGCATGCATTTCAGATGAGATATGTTATCCGCTGAGGTGGTCTGAGTGATGGAAACTCGCATAAGTTTGGAGTTGTTTACTGCTCTGGAGTTGGTCCTAGGTTCTCTGAGTGAGTTTGAGGGAATTGTTTGGATTTGTTCCAGAGTGTCAAATGATGTTGAGTTATAGGAGAGGAGGAGGGAGTGAATGTCTCTGTCAGAAAGTGGATCTTTGAACCTGACAGGTCTAGTGGGGTAGTTAGGATATGGAGTTGTTCTCCATCTCATGTGAGGAGAAGTCGAGATTGTAGAGGTCACGTTGGTAGGTGGTGTGAAGGCAACATAGTGTGGAAGTTGATAGTTTGGACATGGCTGTGACCATTCTTCCCAGGAGTCCTGTCATGCATACTATTATTTGAGAGCTGTAAGGTGACGTTTGTTAGGCCTTGTAAGTCAGCCGTAAGTTGTTGTAGGTCCAGTGAGATCTTGTCAAGTCTGGATTCTAGTGATGTGTGGGAATGAGATGTCGTGGTTTGTATCAGGGGGACATATGGGGAGTGCTCAGGACTATGGTGTTGGGATACTGCTGGTCATAGAGAACGGGAGGGGAGGTGGATTGGTTGGAGATAGAGTAGGGCTTGATGACGGGAGAAGGAGAGTTTGAAAGCTGGCTGCGTAAAAGCCCTGGGGTCGTTTAGGTCATGTTGCTCTTTGAGTGTGCAGGTTCAGACGCCAAGGTTATCCCTGTTTGGTTCATGGGTAGTGTCATATGGAGGCTAGTAGTATCAATGTAAATGTGTTTGGAGGTCAACGGAAAAGCTGGGGTAATGGTGTTAAAACCGTAGATGTGTATCTCTGTGTCCGTTGCCTTGGGGGTGAAGTGTGGGTGAAAATCATTCTGGTGATTCCCTGGGTGGAACTTATGCTTCACCGTAGGAGGTGAGGGTTTGGTGTTATGTATGTTGATCGGCATGGAGGGGAGAGGTAGTGAGAGGTGTGGAGTGTTGGATGTGGTGTAGATATGTGAGGACACTACTTGGGAATTGTGTGTGTTATGTGATGAAGTAGGACGAGCTTGGGAGGGGGCGTATTCATTGTTAATCACCACATTTCTGATGTTATAGAAAATTTCATTGAATAGGATACTTCCTTTGTTATATAGGAAGATGGTTGCATCTGCTTTGTAGGCAGGATAGGGATATACAGAAAGTCTTAGACCATGAAGGGTTTTCCTATATGTGGTGATCAAGAGCACTGAGTACAGGCTTTCCTCCATTGTGCTCGTCTTTTCGTGTAGAGGATAAGATCACTTATAGAAGCTCCTTTTTTCAACCAGAAGTAAGGCTCAGAGATTAGAGTGTCTGGGTGCACTTTAAGTAGTTTGTGTTTTAAGCTTTTGGATGCATATTTCATTAGATTGGAAGGGTATGTGATTTCTATAAGCATTATGTCCAGCCAGCTCCAGTTTTGTGTCAAGTACTCTTTGGGGATTATGAACCATGTAAGAGAGAGCAACTAAAAACCCGATGGAGTAATGATCAAAGTGAGTATGTCAGGGGTAAAAGTCATCTACTGGTGTAAAGTGTTGACTAAACTTACTGTGCAACTGCGATGTTAGCAACCAAATAAACGTCGATTAAAATTACCGTGCAACTGAGATGGGAGTGACCAAGTAAGCATCCAGCTACTATTCTGTAGGCAGAGTTTCAAAACAGAGCATCTTCTCCTTCAAAGCACTTCATCTATGGCCTGGATTCCCCTATCTGCCCATTCTTTCAGAAGACACTTCTTCCCACCACTTGTATGCTTCCGGTCGAGCATAGGTTTTGCTCTGGAGGGGTATCCACCCAGTAAAAAATACTAAACTTTGACTGTTTAAAACGTTTTACTCATTGAACATGTGGTCTAAAGTGCTGATAACAGGCAATATTTAAAAGATGGTTCAGAGAAATGAAATGCTTTATCCAACGTATTACCTGCCTTGAGGAGGCACTATGTGTTTGTGCAAAGCCTTGTCTACCATTGTTAGTATATAGGGCTTTGTATAAAAAACCTTGGGTAGTAATGTGACAATGCCTATTTACCACCTATGGGACCCACCCTTGAAGCAATTTAGCTCAAAGCTCTATTTGCTTTACTTTACAGGTTACTTTTCAACACAAAAGAAGTTTCCACTGAAAAGTAATTACTTTACCAACATTTTGCACTGGTTTTTATCTGTTTTGTGGGTTTGCATCTGCACAAAGTGTTGATAAATCTGCCGCCTTGCCTCAAAACTGGGAAGTAATTCCCATGTGGACTTATCTGACTGCTGCACGAATGAAATTTCTGTATGCATGTGTACCGGCCAGAGTACATACAGAAAAACAAGACAAAATCCTTCATTGTTTTAGTCCCAATATTGAAACAACAGCAGCATTTATAAGACATACGACACACCCCCTTATTTGCATCAAGACATAAGCTGTAAACAAAAATCATAAATCAATGATCATTTCAACACCAGTAAAGATTTGTTTTTAAATGGCAAACATACATTGCAGGATATTTATAGTGTATGATTATTTATACCTATAAACATTACACAATATCAAATAGCTTGACACTTAAAGGTGCTAGTAGTGTACATATCATAAAACCAGAGTTCAAACAACATCAATGTAGTTTTGAAAAACTTTTACAATTTTTTAAAGCTGATCATTTCAATTTCTGGATTGTATAAAAGTGCAAGTGCTTTATCTACACTATTGTGGATAAACAACAACTTTAAAAACTTTACACACAGTGTGTGCAGAGTGGGACATACAAAGAACACATGATCAAAATCTTTGATTCCCTGAGTACTAAAATTACAAATTCGCTCATGTTACCAATTCTTTCCCATGCTCCTGTGATACTCCTTAGTGGTAGCATTTGTAGTGTACAAGTAGCATCAACCTCTGAAGTTTAAGCGCTATTTTCTATTTCAGATAGGGTTACATTCTCTCCATATTGCAAGAAGTGCAATCTATGTCATTTCTACCATTTGAGTGGCAGAAAGCCATATCTAATTACATGCTAAGCACTGGGCATTAATTTTTAAGAAAAAGCTTAAGCTCCGACATAGACATAGATTCAAATGCTGCTTGTTTTAGAATAAAATGATTTAAGGCAACATCAACATTCTTCCTAAATATACTACCTTGCTTTGCTCAACAAAAAGTCCCTCCAAAGTAACATCCTTAGTGAAATGACATTGGATTGGATCAATTGGAGGCCCCAACGTAAAACTGTCACCAAGGGTAGCTCAAAAGTACTTATGAGACCTAGGGCCTGATTTAGATCTTGGCGGTACTCCTGCTGTCCCTCTGTGGCAGCAGCTTCAAGAACTCCGTTGAGTTGATAGTATCCCACCCACTGTATTTAGATGTGTACTGGGTGAACCGCCAACGTGGCGGTCTTCTCTGCTGGCTAACAATGCTTGGTAGACGTCAGGCTGGTGGTATTGTGCCGAGCATGTTTAGATGTTCCCGTTGTGCTGGTGGTGTCCTAGTGGCAGTTTGCTGACAGAGTGAGTCCCTGGTGGAGTGGAGACTGGTAAGTACTACTTATTAATGTGTCAATACACAAGTCATGCTTGCATCAAAAACATATGTAGACAATGTGTCATGGCCCTTTGTGTTACATATTGCATGCCACACACATAACATGCACACTCTATTGAGTGCACACCCACAGGCACCACAAGCGCAATACCTACAAACAGCACAACAACAATTATTTTTTGTAATTGTCAATACAGGTGTTTTCAATTTACCTTGATAAGTAGGAAAATGAACACTACTGCATTACACCTATGAAAGATATTGCATGTAAGAGCAATACAAACATACACGAGGCTACAACAATTGTCAACACACGAGTCATAACAGCACAATTAGCTTACCTTAAATCTCAGCGACAACGCGGTCATTTGGCATTGTAGTGGGGTCGGAGCAGCAAAGGAGGGACCTGGACGATGGGGTACAAGACAGGGAAGGAAGCAAAAACTGTAAAAAAAGGTAAGATTTTAACTCTTTTCCTTCAATTCCGCCAACTCAAAGTAGGAGGTATTCACAGTTGCGTCGACTGAAAGGCACATCATAATTAGCTCGGCGGGACTTTTGGCTGCTTCTGCCTATGATGCAAAATGCAGGAGAAGATTCCTGGCAGAGCAGCTGGACCTTGGCGGTCTTTCGCCCATGGACCCGCCAACATCTAATTAGGGCAAACAGACCGCCAAGTCAGTGGGTGGTAGTGGGACCTTTACTGCCAAGATCTAAATCAGGCCTTTAGTTCTAAACGGAGAGCAGCAGTGGTAGCAAAGGTGTTCAAACTACATAATCTCTGAAGAATGTTGCCCTTGACGGAGTCCACAAACTGTCAATTATTGATTGGCATGACCTCCGTTACATATAACAGGGATGGCAAGATTTTTAAGCAGTACAGCTGAATTAAAAAGGAAAAATGTGTACGGCCTTTTGCACTGAAAAAGGTCCCCGCCCCTCTGTATTGCACAGTGCTTTAGTGTGTAAGTGGGATATCTGGTTTCTTTCAGGTATGTTGGAACTACAAATGTTCCCTTGACATACATAGGACTTAACCACCTCTAGAATTTTAGTCGCCAAATGCCACAAATGCTTTTTTTCTTTAGTTTTTTTCTTTAGTTTAGCTTTAAATACTAAAATTTTACTTTTAGAAATATTTATTTTTAGAAAGTGATCTCCGGCAAAGGGGCAGATTTACAAGCCCCTTGCGCCACTTTTGCGTCACTTTTCCCATGTTAAAAATGACGCAAAAGTGGCGCAAGGGGCTTGTAAATCTGTCCCAAAGTTTTTAAGGAGGTCCATCCTTTTTGAAGTCCAATGGGAGTCAAAATTACAAATTACAAATTTATACTTTATTGTTTAAGTTAATAAAAACCATAACAATATCCTAAAAATGAGATTAAGTTAATTAACCAGCATTTAAATTATTTAAAAGACAATTTCATATCACCATGGGAGTCAAGTCTAATATTAGTATGTCATCTGCATACAGAAGACAAGGTATTTCCTCACTACCTACCTTGGGGGAATCTCCCTTGTATAAGGAGAACACTTCAGGTAAATGTACTGCATATAAGGAAAACAACAAGGGCACTAAAAGGCAGTGTTGTTTTAGCCCATTATTTGTTAATATCTTATTCAAAAGGCCTTGATTTCCTCCCAAGAGCACCTGACACCATGTAGATGAATGGAGGGCCACTATTAGATGGTGTAGAGAGCACGCAATTCGTAGTGTACAAAGTTTCTTCCACTGGGTCAGTCTGTCAAAAGTGGTTGAGAAGTCAATAAACGCTGCATAGACAAATTGACCTCTTGTATCTACCTACTTTTCTGTGATAGCCTGTTTAATTGAAGTATTATCCAGGGTAGCACAGAAAGACCTAATAATCTGCTTGTTCCCTAGGAAGAACACCCGTGTCGGCCACCCATCCTTGTAAATGGTCCAATCGCAAATATCTTTCCTGTGCAATCTAAAAGCACAATTTGTGATACCTACTGGGAGAGGCCCTATCGCCCTTTTTATACAGAAGTAGAATAATACTGACTTTCCAAGTAGGGGTGCCTACACCCTGCTCAAAACATAATTTAAATATTGGAGCAAGAAAGGGACCATAGCGAGGCCTCTTTTTTTTATAACCCAGATCAGAACCTCGTCTGCCCCCCCCATTGCACTCAAGCACTGTGATTTCAAAATGAAAGTTTTTACCAGCGCTTCTATCATTGGCCGCATACAATTCATTTAAGTATTTCACCAAGGGTGATCATGTTAATGGATGACGGAGTAGACAATTTCATGTTTTGAGAAGCTTCCGCTACCAAGGACCAAAATTTCCTAGCATTTTTGGAGACTACTGCCTCTCTAAGGGCAATTCATTTTATATCATCTTGATTTTGCTTATGACCTGCTTTATACCTAATTTTCTTTTCTTTTAGGTTTGGATTATTTTTGCCTCGTACAAAAGAGTGAAACATGAATTGGCATCTAATCATCCATTTTATGACCCTACATATGTCTCTAACCTCTTTAGGGTCTTGACTGTGTTATGCATGCAAATTAGATTGCCTAGTTGAAATGGCCCTGAGCTAATCTGTTTTCTGCCTCACAAGTGCTTTCATCCAATAGGTCTACTTTTCCAGGGGGCTAATAGACATGTATGTTAGATCCTCCGTGGCCGTACTGAGAGAGATCTCTTTAGGGCAACCACTCCACCCTCAATGCAATGGGTACGCCCATTGGAAGTGTTCAGTGGGAGATATGCTCCCTGTTGATTCCACAGAAGGGATTCCTCCATGGATATATCTACTTTGAAAAAAATGATGTTATGAACAATCAGCAAGTTATCAATGACCCTAGAATTAGAGAGTAGCCCATACATAGTATAAGAGACACTTAGGTAGTCTAAAAAAAAACAATATATATTACATTTATAAGTACAGCTAGTGGAAATATAAATCTCAATTCGCCCGTTAGAACTTAATCAATTGTTTTCCCCAAAATTGTAAAAGCATGCACCTTCTTGCATTCAATGTATTTGTAGCTGGAAATGACGTGCCTTGAATATTCAGGGCTTCCAGTTTTTCACTGTCTTTAGTGTCTCCCACAGCAGAGGCAGTTACCTTAGCATTCAAGTCCCCTAATATAATAATCAATGCCCCGTCTCCCAGTAAGACCATCTGTGACAAATAGAGAGTGACAAATTGGGTTACTGGTGGGGAGGGGGGTGAAACCCTACTCATGCAGCAACTACAATCCCTGTCAGGGTAAAGTCACAAAACAACCTGTGCTTAACCCTGTGAGAGTTTGGCACAAATCAATCAGGCCTAAATAAGAGGCAATGTGTGAAGTATTTATGCAGCACTTCAAACAGTAATAAAGTGAGAACACAACACAAGATAAATCCCACACCACTTAAGAACAATAGAGTCAAATTTAATAATTATTTTAAGACCTCAATGACAAAAATCCAATCAGTAGAACCGGAGATATGTAATTTTAAAGATTTAAGTGAAACTAGTGCAAAAAAAGAACAAAGGGCCAACTGTCGTTATCGGGTCATGGTAGGCCAGGACACAGTCACAAGTTCAGGCCTATGGTGAGGAAGCGTGAGCCGGCTACAGGGACCCAGTTAAACCCACTGAAAAACAGTACCTTGAACCTGGTCACGGAGCAATACAGTCCTGCTTCGAGGATGCGTTGTGCAGCGGCGATTCTTAGGAGCCTTAATGCTGCGTTGTGAGGTTGTCGAGGATGTCATCGACGAGGGGTTTGAGATGATAACTCTTGAGCCGAGATGCGTTGCACACCCGCTTGTTCTGAAGAAGCTGTTGAGCTTGCAATGAGAAGTCCTGAGTCCCCGGCGACCTAAAAGGCTGTCCTGATGCGGTGTTTGGTAAGGTGATGCAATTGCTCAGTGGCTCCGATGCGAAGATCTGGTTGGAGAAACAGCGGCTGCAGCTCAGAAGCATTGGTGCTGCTGGGACCACAGTTGGGGCTGGAAGAGCACCTTCAGGCCCACTACCAAGGGTCCAGGACTGGGATGGAATCATTTGGGAGGGTAGGACTCACAGCCGGCAGAGTCCAGGTGCTGGGGAGAAGATAGAGGAAGCCTGTTCTGTCCTTGAGGCATCTGATCTGGAGGCCAGCCAACTAGCCATGGAGTCAGTCTGGTGGTCCTAGGTTCAAGATGCAAGTCCAGGTCTTCACTCAGGCAGTAGCGCAGCAGGCCAGCAGGGTAGCAGAGCAGTACAGTAGGACAGCAGAGTGACAGCCCCTCTTGCAGTCGAGAAGCACAGCAGTTCTTCTTCTGAGCCTTCCACTGGTCCAGATGTGTACTGAACAGTTGGGATCTGAGGTCCAATATTTATACCTGGTGCCCACTTTGAAGTAGTAGAAGCTTATAGAGGTTTCCACTCCCATAGATGCTTGGGTTTCTTGCCTCCCTGCCCTGGCCCCATATTGCCATATATGTCTGGGGTCACAATAGACTAGTGTCAAAACCATTTGTGAGAGTACCCAGGCAGGGCCGTTATGATGTGCAAGTGTGGTAGGTGACAGCTACCCCCCCTCGTAAACTCAGAGTGGCCCATCCTGCCAACACCTAGCTCCCATTTCTCCCACTGTCTGGGAGAAATACACAAAGACCAACTGCCAACTACACCTAGTCATGTGAGCCAGGATACAGGCAGCAGATACCAAATGGGCAGGACCAAAAATGGGTAACTTTCTAAAAGTGGCATTTTCAGAATTGTGACTTTACAATTATAGAGGGCTTTATATTAAAATTGTTTAGACACCAACCTCGACCTGCTGACCTGCTCCCAATTGACCGTTATCATTTATAAAATGTCAAAAGTTAACCCAATGTTATTCTATGGGAGTGGTAGGCCTTGCAGTAGTAAAAAACAAATTTAGGAGTTTTTACTACCAGGACATGCAAAATTTCAAAGGTTATGTTCCATGTTTTAAGTACACGGCACCCTGCCATCTGGGCTGTTCAGGGCTACCCTAAGGGTGACTTATATGTATTAAAAAGAAAGTTTGGGCCTGGCAAAAGTTCTGTGTTTTTGCCAGGTTAAAATGGCAGTTTAGAACTGTACACACATGCTGCAATGGCAGGCCTGAGACATGTTTACAGGCTACTTAAGTGTGTGACACAATAGGTGCTGCAGGCCTACTAGTAGCATTTAATTTACAGGTCCTGGGTTCATGTAGTACCACTTTACTAGGGACTTACATGTATATTAAATATGCCAATTGTGTGTAAGCATTTCTACCATGTTTAAAGGAGAAAACACACACACTTTAGAACAGTTTAGCAGTGATAAAGTGCACAGAGTCCTAAGGCCAACAAAAAAAGGTTCAGTTAACAGGAGGATGAAGGCAAAACGTTTGGAGATGACTCTGAAGAACGGGCCAGGTCTAACACAGAGGAACAGGTGCTTTGCTAGAGAGTTATTGCTTTTGCGGGGTGGAGTATAGATGTTTTGTATATGGCATGTGACTGGAGCTGATGCCGTGTGGACCTTATACCTTGTACCAGATTGGACGCCATGGAATAATGCCATACATGCTCAGTATTCAGTAGTATCTAAATTCCCCCACTTGCATGGCCGCTACTTGAGGATGAAGCAGGCATGTTGATTATGACATATTTAACAAAGTGGATATTAGATAGGCTCCATGTCTCCTGCATACAAATAATATCCGCCTTCAGGCTAGAAAGAAGTGCAATTTTGAATCTATCCTTTTTCCCTCACCATTTACCAGGAGGCAATATTTAGGCCAGTATTAGGGCTGGGATCCAAATCTATGGGATAACGGCTGGTTATAGTTTAATGATTTGGCCAACCAGTGCCAAATCTGGGATTACTCCATTTGAGATGCGAGAGACAGATCATCTAAAGGGAAAACAGCCACCAATCTCCCTGAGGAAGCCAGGGTAACAACTGCATTCTGCGCTTCCCAGAGAACAAGCATTTGCAATGCAATCGGTCTCGCCTTTGGGACCTTATATGTATTTAGCTATGCAGCACACTAGCCTGGGTGCTGAAACATCTACTGTTCTTTAACATGGAGGGAAAGTAAGCACCAAACTGCGTGACATGCCAGGTATGGGAACACATGGAGAGAAATATTGCCTTTCAGCTGGAAAAGGTATAGTCCAAAGCTCTGTTTTTAAAATAAAATCAGGGCCGGCGGTGGTCATATCACTGAAAATACAAGATTTGAAAAAAATATTATTGTCTACGGGTGCTTGTGGAAGACAATTTCTATGGACTGGAATCTAGAGAATGCTAAACTGATTCTGGTATTTTACTGACTAATGCTGGTCGTTTTCTATCAAGAAAGTTAAATAGAGGCAGTTGCCAGAAACATAAAAAAAAGAAAGTTCCTCAGCAGAAAGCAATTCTGGTATTTTACTGACCTCAGCTGGTCGTTTTCTATCAAGACAGCTAAATAGAGGCAGTTGAACAGAAAAAAAGACCTTAAGCGGAAGCAGACAAGTCCTAGGGCTGATCTACAGAGCCCACAAAGTACATACACATATAAGTATATAATAATAAGTATATACTAAAGTATATACACTAGGTCTCGAATGCTCGACCTAAAAATCACTTCCTTGGTAGCGTGATCTACATTTTTAGAGGAGCATTTACCTAATTTTAGTACAGCTTTGTTAAATAGGTGCTTGCTCCTAACTCGAAGCAGAGGGACAACATTTATGCCCTGACGAAGGAAGTAATTACAGTTCTCCATAACCAACTTTGCTATAAACACTAAGTAAAATGTTACTCTTGTTCTTGGACCCTAGTGTCATTGAAATATATAGGTTGACTGGATGTCATTGCTCTTTATTAATGCCAAAGGCTCAATTTCCACTAAACAACATAACAACAAAGATCTATTCACTGCCCTGACATTCTCCTCGCACAGAAAATTAAACTTTAACGGGGAAAAAGCATTCGTCAGGTGACCATTGAAATCTGAGTGATTTATCAAAGCTGCACTTCGAGATGTATCACTTGAGACATTAGAGGCTGTTATGCAGTTTGGATATTTTAAAGCTCAGGGCTTAAAAGGACCTGCCCAGGGTTTTAATCCTGCCGCAGCGGCTACACTCTGGACCACCGGTTCCTCCACAGTTTTGGCTACATTGGGATTAACAGGCTCTGAAACGTGTGCAGTTAACAAAGAGGTGCCTCTTGTGACTGATAACTGGCTTAGGTGAGGAAGCATTGACTGAGGCCAGGAACATAAGAGCCCAATTTGCTTGGCCTGGACCTTTGTCCACGATTTCAGTGACTTTGGGGGCTCAGCAAATTGGATTTTCCTTGTGCTCTTTCTACTTATTTGCCAAATTTTCCTATTCATGTGCTTTAGATTTTTTTTACATTATTTGTAGTTGAAGAAGTAATTTTATCAGTGGGCTTCGGTAATTTACTGTAATTTTTTTCCAAGAGTCTTCTCTTTTGATGACACATTTGGCCTCCACTTCTGAAACATTGTAAATAGAGGAATGGCTGTAACTGGATCAACTCATTTTATTTCTACTTCCGGCTGAGAAGATTCTGTTGTCTTTCTTCTTGTTCTGCCTATCCATCCTCTTTAAGGCAATCTCCTCTGAGGACTCTAGCAGTACCGTATTTCTTCCAATGTGGATAGACTTAGCCATAGCAGCAGAGTTGAATTTATTTGCATTCCCCTTTCTTGGCTCTTCCTTTCTTGACAGTAGACATTGGAGAATCGAGCATAACATCTCAAGGACATGATCAGAATTTGCTGTTGATTTCTCTATGAGAGCTAAAATTGAACTAAGAATTCTGTCCAAACATTGGAGTGATTCCGAGACCTGAACATAATCTCCCAGGAGGTTTCATGAGACTTGATGCCTCAAATCAAGTTATGGAGATTGGTCCAACAATAAGGGGGTATCTGAACAGGGAGTACTACTGAAGAGATTGAGTGCAATTTTATCCGTTTATCCATGGCCCATTTATCGGTTTATCCCTGGCCCATTTATCGGTGTACAATTTACCTTTAGATGAGCCACATTTATATTTGGTAGAGTAAAGTCTGCATTTGGCTGTAGACCCGATAGGAGTTGTCCATTCTGCGCTGCTGTTATTATTGGACTGTTCATGAGGTTAACCTGTGCCCCTGTAGGCAGGAGCATCTTGTTTCCATGGGCACTTGCTAAATGCAGAAAGGCGTCATACTCGATTACTTCTTCCTTGGATGTAGTCATTTTAGTTGCTGTTTCAGCCATCTTTTCCATTTCTTGGGTATGTTCCCCAGGGTAGGGGACCCCCGAAGGGGAACCTATGACCAAGTGCACTTTCTCAAAATAAGTTAAAATGGGAGCCAAACCTTTTTAGGTACCCACATGGCTTGTTTCATTCCATAGGGGGTATGATATAAATTAGTCTGCATGCCCTGTGTGCAAGTACTTTGCCTGAATGATGTTTCCTTGCGGTCATATTAGATGGAGAATAAATATCACCAGGGAGGAAAGCAGGAGAAATAGCTTAAAATTAATTTTTTGAGCCAAAGACTATCTTATTCAGGTGGTGATATAATATAGCAGCCAGAACTTAAAACTCACGAGGTATGTTGAACTTTGATTGAAGGATGAAGACTCTCTTAAGGGGGGGGTTCCAATGTGTAAAATCAAGGAAGCTAGCCCTTTGGAGACAGATTTCCTGCAAATGTTGGCCCCGACAAAAGCCACAATCCAGCAATGAGTGTCCTGCTAGGTAATATCATTCCACCACTCCTTACAGTCCTTGCTGAGGGAGATCCTACACCATAGAAACGAGCTGCCGGAGAAGGCTTCAGCAAGCTCCACTGGGGCCGCCTTCGCACCACCTTCCCCCACTTCCTGATTGCCAGTGCGTGTGAGGCCACCACCACTAAAAGTCCTCCTCACCACTGCACCACTATACCCGCACTCACGTCTCCAAAACAACACACAGCAGGTACAGCTGACAATTGCTGGCCACATGTCCTTCACCTGCCAGTATCCTTTGCTGCTGTAGCTGGAGTTCATCGTGAGGCCCAAGAAGTCTGCTGTCCTGCTGTCACCCATCCAGCTCCATTAACAGGCTGCATGCAGCTAAAGCGTGCAGCAGAGCTGAACGGGCTGAAGTCTCTGAGCCCAAGGTCCAGGGGGTGCAGCACCAGAAACCAACTGAGATTGCGGGTGTGGCGGCAGACATCAGACGTAATCACCTAAAGCAGTCAGACAGGCCCAGTCCGGCAGACCCGGTTGGCAGGGGATGACAGGAGAATAGTTGCGGAATGGGAAGGCAAAGCCGGACCAAATAGGGGCCTAGGAAGAATGCCTACCGTGGGTGCGACCACCAGGGAGCGGTGGCCACAAAGCCCGCAAAAATGCATGCATGCAATTGCTCACATGCTTCAAATCTCCCAATTCAGGCGTAGGGGGCACGGAGAACAAGAGGTCAAAAGGCCGGGCACGGGACCCTTGCCACAAACTGGTCTCTTCACTTTGGACTGACCTCTCCTGGGACGTTGTCGAGGGACCACCAGCCGACCTCTCCACTTTTGTTTGTGACCTCGCCACGAGATTGCCAGCATCAGAGGGGCAATCGACTCCGGAGCATGACCAGATTAGAGAGAGGGGCAGCTACGTGATTTCCACCTTCATCCCATGACCTCCGGTGACCCCACAAAAGTGGGGGAGCATTGGGCAGAAAGCCATGAAGCGGCTGGCGTCAGGACACCAGCACTGGACTGCATCCAGAGCACAAGGAGGAGCTGGTTTAGGGGCAGAACAAGCAAGCCATCGGACCTGCCTGCCGGCTGACAGCAATGCAGCATCGAGGGGGAGAGGTGCGCGATTTGGGAGACCGGTTGTGGAAACATGCGAGCAAAGCGACGACCATGGCAAGCAGGAGAGGATGCGCCGGAAAAGGGAGGGAGAGACGGAAGCCCGTCTGGTACAGGAACAACTCAGGAGGAGACAAGGATGCAGTACCAGCGCAGGGGAGGCGGTGCGCGTCTTCCAACTAGCAAGAGAACGCGGCTCCCTCCCTCGATGTGCATCTACAGGTCCTGCTAGAAAAGGTGTGCGAGCTCATGGCCAGCAGGGGGAGAGTGTGGCTCAACGAGAAGATACTGGGACATCTGCATTATGAGCATGCCAAGAAGCATCAGCTGACCAGGCCACCCAGCCCAAGGGAGGATTAAAAGCACAACTGGGGCCCATAAACCCATTTGGAGGGGGCATGCAGCCAGAAAAGTGGCCTCTTCCAGAAGAGGTAGTGCCAGGGCCACGAAGATAACCCTGAGTCAGGAGGCAAACCATGGCGAGGGAGGGGTCAGGGCCCACATGACAAAGGAGCACCAACCCGGGTTCAAAGGGCAGGATGCAACACAGGCCCTCCCAACGGAGGAGGATAATTGCTTCCTGGAGAGCAGTGAGGACAGTGGGTATGACCAGCAGGCAGTGCATGTAGCCAGCATGGCAGAACCCAGAGGGTCAGATGTGGATATAGAGGACAATCCGGCAGCAAAGACTGGTGAGCAGCAGGTGTAAAGCTCAGGGGTTGGGTTGCGGACAGGCGGTCACAAGCAGCAGCAGGGCTCTGGGGTGGTGACGGGGCATTGCGGATTATGGCATGCAAGTTGGCTGTGACTAATTCTACACTGCAAGGTGCTGTAGAGCAGCTGGGCACCCCCATCATCTCCAAACCAGTCAGATGGTGCCACTAGGTGGGGATTCATACCAAGCAGGGTTGGGTACATCGGGGCAGTCGGTCTTAGGTCCACAAATACAGTCTCCATCACCCTTTATGAACATGCCTTGGTAGCTATGGCCCAGGGCAAGAAACTCACTTTCCCTAGGTTACCTTCCTGTACTCTGGCCGGGCATGAATCCCTGGCAGGCAGGGGCTTGGGAGGGGAGACGACGGGGCAGCCACCAGCTAGTTCAGGCAGGAAGAACCTAGGGGAGGTAATGGGCTCATTACTGGCTAGGTCAAGTGGTGACACGGTATATCTAGCCAGCAGACCACAGGTGACGGGAAGGACAGCAAATGGAGCTAGGGGGCAACCCACACAGCCACCAGGGACACAACGGCACATGGGAAGACCGATCCCATCAAGGCCTGGGCCAGGTGGATCCCCTGGGGTGGGAGGCAATAAATCTGCCAGTGAATACATACGGCCCTCCCTGGGAGATCCTCCCATCACAGCACAGTAAACGGGGCTAGCTAGTCTAATTCCCCTTACAGTTAAAGCAAGGATCTGGTGCAAGGAGTACATTGATATCTTCTCACTCCTGAAAGTGTACCAAACAGGGCTAGATTTGACCTCGTATTGTCGTGCAGTTCCTATAGTACCCATGCAGGACCTGCGCGTTTGGATAACATAAACTGTGTGCTTGGTGTTAGACTGGCTCTGTGCACCCCCACCGTATATGTTAGCCGGATTTGCATTAGCTAGCTCACAGTGCCACTAGAATCTCCTCTTATCGGGGAGAGATTAGTTTCTGGCAACCTTAGACCATGACAACCCTAATTCCTCAGAATCGTGGAAACAATGTACTACTTTTCGCTCAGTCACTCGTGCTTACTTATTCGGTTTGTCTCAGAGAGTTACACAGAATAAACAGTCTGGGCGTTTCAATAAGTATTTATTGAACAGTTGTTATTCTAGTGTAAAATATATGTGCTGCAGTAACCAGCAGACAATAGCAGAGATATATTATCAGCAGTACGATAAAAGTGAAGGGGTAGAACAGTTCTACCATATTGCAATAATCATGAATACATACATGAATATAAAAAGCATTATGAAAAGTGCGCGTACTCCTATGATGCCTAACTAGATGTACCTGAGTGTACCCAGCATATGTGTAGGTCTAAAAGCCTAAGAGCCAAGAATCCTTCTAGGATTTAGTCGAACCCCCATACCTGAATAGAGAGAGTGTGGGACCCCGTCCTGGTCTCGAGTTGGACACCCCGCAAGGGCTGTGTTAGACCGCTGTCAGCTGGAGCGACTGCATGCAGGAGCCTCAGCGTCTCTGGTCAGTGTGTCAGCATGGAAGTCTCGGTTCCCTCTATCTCACCGAGGCAAGATGTGGTGTATTTATACCCTAAAGTGTCTCGTCCCTCAGTATGGTTTGTATTGGTCTTTGTTAGACATGAGGAAGACGTCAGGGGTGAACTTTGTACATACATATTATGCGGGAGATGTAGCTGGTGAATGCTCATGCATAATTTATGAGTACATTGTAGGCCTGTGTTCGGGAAAAACCCTGCAGTGTTCTAACCACAGACTAGATAACGTTCAACCCTCAGAGCTCGTTGTGTACTGTAGGGAACTAATGTAGGTGAAAGATCATGCCTATATTAGGAGCCATGACTATAATAGGGCATATACGATTATGACCATAATAGGGCATATACGAGTATGACCATAATAGGGCATATACGAGTATTTCTACATTATGGCATATATGAACGGGTCTACATTAGGGCCTATATATGAAACATAACACCCACTCCACTTCCGAATTGTATGACAATGACCATACATAAAATCTGGACAATTTAAAAGTCTTTTCTTAAAAACAGCTAAAACATGGTTTTAGAAGGTCAATAAAAAATGTTTAAAAATCAGCTATTCTTTAGTTGCCACTTGAAAAAGTCAATTCTGTCTCATTCATAAAAGTTGCATTACTACAAGCAGAAGAAAGCCACTCTTTCTCAAGTGAAAGTGTCAATTTAGGAAATGTTCCAAATTTAGTTTGTTTATTTATTAAACGAAGTGGAGAAGCCGAATTCCTTCTCAGGACGCGATGAGCCAATTCCAGATTAAGTGTCCTGGCTGAGAGATACAGTATTATCGGTATTAGCTACTGCAGACGACAAATACAACGCTTCACAGAGAACGTCAATCGCACATAGGTGGAATTTGGCACTGCCAACAGTCGTTGCTGCGGCAGCTTGTGCAGCAGTTGTTACCTCGTGCCTGTGGAGGAGCCACCTAACCCAGCAGGAGCAAACGCACCTGTGGATTCTCAAGGAATGCATTCATAAGAATTGGAAGACACTGGGGACAACGCAGAGCATGGGCCTTTAGGGGGTCCAGCATAGCATCTAGGTCCAGTGGCGTATCCGATGGAAATGTTAGAAAGAGATCCAACGTGCATTCTTCTCCGCATGAACAGGCATCGAAGAACAGGTAAGATGCAGTCCACCCAGACTGGTCTAAATGATAGAAACCAAGAGGCGTTCAGTTCTCTTAGGCAAGGTATGCCCAGAAGCTGCACCATGCGTTCACGATATTTCCGTTCCATGAGCATGTTCGCCATTTCCTCGGAAATGGGGCCGTCCATTGCGTAGCAGTAATATTACAATCAGGACTCCTGCAATTAGGAACAGGAAAAGAGGGAGACCTCCAAAGATGCTTCCTAGGACGGAGTATATAAAATTTAGGATTACTCCGAGGACAGTCTGAAAGGTGCTTAATAGTCCTGACCCTATGGTCTTAAATAGGTGTACAATACCGCTCGTATCAGACATGTTAAAGATACGACCCACCATTTCTGCGAAATGAAAGGGGCAGTTTGTACGTATAAGCGCTTGTATCGCAGTCGAGGTCCTTGCAACTTGCAGTTCAAAGATTTCTCGAGCGGAGGTTAATGGCACCAGTTGCTGTAAAAGCATGGCTTTCAGTCTGCTCAAAGTATCAAATTGTATAAAGGAAACATTCAATGAAGGCCATAACGGCGCCTCCCTGACTGTGTTCAGTGGTGGAAACAATACTTGCGTACAGCAAGTAACCCTGGAGTTAACAGTGACCAGATAGGCGACGCCCGGAAGCATCCCACAGCAACCTTGATCATTTAGCATTAAGTAACTCCCATTCGAGAGCAGCTGGAAAACCGGCGTGATCATGGCCGCTGGGGTCCCTGACATGTGACATGATAAGTTCACTACCGAACCACTACATGCTCCATGTAGAGAAATATCCTGACACATGAGAGAACCGCTTAAAGCGTTCTTGCAGTTTGTACCACTCAGATACACTTCCCGATCCCCATTCCGGCATCGATATCTATATGGTAACTCCCAAGTTTCCTTGATGTATCCCTTACTCATTTTTTCATATTTGCCTGCCTGCCTTTGCTCAAGGCAATATTGAAACTGAAACGTAGTGACCAGCAGAGTGATCTGGCCATGAATTAGCCATTCTGTTGATGATGATTCGGCTACAGTGAATGGTAACCTTTCCAGTTTCTCAATACGCAGCATTGTATATTTGGCTCCCCTCTGTGCCATTTCTGTCTGTTTATCGGTTAGATTGTATTCTGAAAACAGAGATGTAGGCATAAATGCCAGCATATACGAAACGTTTCTGACGTGTTTTCCTTGGGCCTGACAAGAAATCCCTAAGGTCTACATCAGATGTGAGTAAGGTCAGATGATGTTTTACTTCTGTGAGTGTTGAGGTCTCTAGCCAATCAAGGCACAACTTCCCAACACTGTATGATGTCACTACCCCTGGGTGTTGTCTTTGTACATAGCGTGTATCTGGCCTACTGATACTAAACCCCTCGGTTATACCCAGGAATCTCTGTTGACGTGTTCGTGTCAATGGGCCAAATCAGGCATTCTGTCCAATTGGGATCTGACCTGTTGTACTGGAGAATGTCATCTAATCCTACCCCATTTGTATTTGAATTCTGTCCCCCACCCATCTGTGATGGTGCTGGAAACCCCGGTGTGTTCATTTCCTTGTTCTTGGCTAGTCCAAGACAGGATGTCTGTTGCACAGTGTCATTTAGAAATATTATCTGCTGTGGAATGAGGCATGCTCTAAAAAGCGCTTCTGTTCCCTGTACTTGCCAGTCCCTAGAACCCCAGATTGATTTTAAATCTATAGTGTCCTTCCATAGGTCGAAACCCTGTGCAGACAACTGGGCCATAAAGGAAGCAGAGTAAATCTGTTTGGTGTTAGTCAACATAATTTTCTGTGCTGATGTTGTTGCCACTTTGTAATAAAATGACTTCGGGTCAGATGTGTTGAACCCTGAAAAGTATGTGAATTTCTGTGCAAAAGTTTGCGAACTACCTTTTGGAGGAGTTGGGCAGTGTTCCCACTGGTGGTATTCAAATACATTTCTAGGTGTTATAGATCTGTGCAAGAAATGATGACCATAATGTTGGTAACAGTACAATGTATCATAGTCTGAAGGGATCACTGACAGAATATCGATAACGAGAATATCGACCTACAAAAATATCGAAGTAAAAATATAGAATGCCAAAATATCGACTCCCTATCTACAAACAGGTAAGTACAAAAATATCGAATCCAAAATATAGTTGTAAAAAATATAGTTAGTCAAAATATCGAATTTTTTAAATGTATAAAAAGTAATGTAAAATTAATGAAATAATATATATAATTAACTAAAACATACTTAAAAATACTTAAATAACTTTAAAATTAATAAATAATTAATGTAACTTAGAAAAAAATAAACATACATTTTTTTTAATACATATATATATTAACGTAATATTTATAAAAAATATTCAATATTTTTAGCGTAGGATAGCGGGAGGGTAAAATTTACTATTACCACTCCAGTGAGTGCAACAGTAGGGAAAGCGTTGGATAGCGGGAGGGTAAAAATTACTATTCCCACTCCAGTGAGTGCAACAGTAGGGAAAGCGTTGGATAGCGGGAGGGTAAAAATTACTATTCCCACTCCAGAGAGTGCAACAGTAGGGAAAGCGTTGTATAGCGTAGGGGTAAAAATTACTATTCCCACTCCAGAGAGTGCAACAGTAGGGAAAGCGTTGGATAGCGGGAGGGTAAAAATTACTATTCCCACTCCAGAGAGTGCAACAGTAAGGAAAGCGTTGGATAGCGGGAGGGTAAAAATTAATATTCCCACTCCAGTGAGTGCAACAGTAGGGAAAGCGTTGGATAGCGGGAGGGTAAAAATTACTATTCCCACTCCAGAGAGTGCAACAGTAGGGAAAGCGTTGGATAGCGTAGGGGTAAAAATTACTATTCCCACTCCAGAGAGTGCAACAGTAGAGAAAGCGTTGGATAGCGTAGGGGTATAAATTACTATTCCCACTCCAGAGAGTGCAACAGTAGGGAAAGAGTTGGATAGCGTAGGGGTAAAAATTACTATTCCCACTCCAGTGAGTGCAACAGTAGGGAAAGCGTTGGATAGCGTAGGGGTAAAAATTACTATTCCCACTCCAGAGAGTGCAACAGTAGGGAAAATAATGATTTAATATTTAAATAAAAATAAAATAATTATCTATACCAATAAACAATTAATTAAAATTAATTACAAATTACAAAATATTTAATAATTAATTCTAAATACCAATAAATATTATTTCTTAAAAATTAATTACCTATTAATGATTAATTAACAAAGAATTAATTTTCAATACCAAAAATTAATAAATAATAAAAATAACAAGTAATAATTAATTGACAGTAAATTAATTATCAATACACAAAAATATTTTCAATAATTAATTAATTACAATTAAATTACTTCCCACCCTATTCCCCTATAAACCCACAACCCGCTACGAAGAATAAATTAATACAATTAACATAATTATCAATTAATAAATTAATAAAAATTAATTGCCAATTAATAAAAATTAATTACCAAATAAGAATTAATTAACAATAAATTAATAATCAATACCAATAAATAAAAATAAATAATTACTGAATTACAATTAAATTACTTCCCACCCTATTCCCCTATAAACCCACAACCCGCTCTGAATAATAAATTAATACAATTAATATAATTATCAATTAAAAAATTAATAAAAATTAATTACCAATTAATAAAAATTAATTACCAATTAATAATTAATTAACAATGAATTATTTATCAATACCAATAAATAAAATTAAATAATTACTTAATTACAATTAAATTAATTCCCACCCTTTTCCCCTATAAACCCACAACCCGCTACAGAACTAAAACGCAAAATTAAATTAAATATAATTAATAATTCCTAAAAATTAATATTTAATTTACTATAATTAAATTACTTCCCACCCTATTCCCCTATAAACCCACAACCCGCTACAGAATTAAATTACGCAAAAATTAAATAACATAAAATTCATTACTTTAAAAAAATTAAAACATACATTACAAAAATAATACATACTTTTAACACATATACTAACACTTAAAACACTATAAAAAATTCGATATTTTTAACAACTATATTATGACTGTCGATATTATGACAATCGATATTTCTTACCTGAATTTCGATATTCTGCACCACTATATTTTGGCAATTCGATATTCTGTCCATTCTATATTAACAACTCGATATTTTGGCAATTCGATATTATGAATTCGATATTATGTCTGTTTACCAGTCTGAAGTACCTTCTAACATTTCATTGTTCGGAAATGCTGCAGTTTTTTCTAAATTAGACATTAAGGGGCCCATTACGATACCCGGCGTAGAAAAATCCGCCAGGCATGGAAGCGGCAAAAATCCGCCCGCACACACCGTCTGAACACCGACCACGCCATTACGATTACACAAACCGAAAACCGCCATCGGCGGAAACATCACACAAGATACCGCCCGCCATCGTCCGAGTCGGAGTCAAACCGCCCGCCACGGACGGAAACACGCACGACAACACAAAACCGCCCGCCCTCACGGCCGACACACCGCACGTGAGATTACGATCGCACCGCCATGAGCGCGTGAAAACTACAAATATACTGCCCGCCAGCGCAAACAACGCCGATGAGAATCGACACGGCAGAAGCCATGGCGCCCACGTCCCTGCACAGAAACCATCCGCTGACAAAAACAATCGCACACAACATGGCCAACAAGTCCACACAGCAAGGCACGCACAAATACACAAGCACAGTACACATCCCGAAAACACCCCCTGGACAAACAAAAACTACAAAGGCCAGAACCCCAGACACAACACACCTGAAAACAACAGACCATGAGGACACACCCACATAGGTAAGTACAAAAGCAGCACTCCCACAGACCACAACCCCTTGCAACATTGCAAACTAGAGAGGAGAGGAGAGGACACAGTGACACAGCAAGGACAGCAGCACACCACAGAAACGCACACACCACAACCACCACCACCACCACCACCACCAAACACCGGCACCACAAACCCCCTGCACATTACACAACACACACCGCACCAGCACCACAAACACCATGGCACCACAAAGAATGCCCAAGTTCACGCCCATGGAGCTGACGGTCATGGTCGACGAGATCATCAAGGTGCACCCACAAATCTATGGGAACCTGGTCCAGCACACACCACTAGCCACCAGAAAGAGAATGTGGAACCGGATCGTAGACCAGGTCAATGCAGTCGGGACCCTGCCCAGGAACAGAGTCGAAATAAACAAACGGTGGAATGACGTCAAGAGCCTGGTCAAGAAGAAGGAGAGCAAGAACAGAGAGCTGGCTGCCGTCACTGGCGGAGGGAATCCCGCGCTCTTCAAGACCTTCAAAGCGTGGGAGGAGAAGGTGCGAGTCATCATACATCCCGAGATCCTCGCCGGATTAGCAGGGGGAGTGGAGGCTGGTAAGTACAAACTAATGTATACCAGCACACCGCTATGTACTCACATGCACTACCACCATGCCACAGCTCCCAGGGACAAACACCCCCAGGTCCAGCACACAATACACAACACATCACACACACATGCAACAGACACCACCACACACAGCCCAAACCGAACAACTGTAAGATGCGTGGGGACATGTGTACACTCAGCCAGCCACGTAACCACCAACAGGTCCCCAAATATGCCAGAAGCACCACAACGAGCACCCACCACACCCATGTGTCCACCATAGCTGCACTAACCGACAAGTAACAGGTAAGTGTCAGGAACACAAAGTGCAGTGGGTGGGAGGGTGGACAGCCCAAGTACAAAACACACCAGGCCCCTAGTCCCACAGCACAGCAAGGAGGAGCATCCCCCACACCCCACAGCCACGTGTCAGCCACCGCAGTGCACAACGACAGCCGAAAGGTAGACATCACGGTCCACAGCAATCGGTGTCAGTGGGTGTCCAGCCACCACCACGACCCACAACACCCCCCCACCCCCACAGACCTGCAACATGGAGCACCCCCCGCTTAGAACCATGTGGCATCCAGTACAGTGCATGCCCGAACAACCTGCAGGTGGGAAACTGGACAGGGCTGGATTACTGGAGGCATGAGGACCGTAACACGACCAACACATGGGACATGTCACGTAGCAGACGAACACGCAGCACCGCCCACCGTCACGAACAAGTGAACAATGTGCACACGGACATGAACCACAGACTCACACCCCACATGACCCATCACAAACACAGCAACACCCAAGGAGCCACGTCTGCATGCACAAGCCACACTGAATATAGTACCACACGGCAGCCACTGTGCAACCCATCACACACAACCGAAACACCATTGAAGTCCTGTCCATGTAGCCCCTACTGCCTGTCAACCACACACCCCACAACTACGCCTATGTAAGACAAACAACACTAGACGCAACAGAGCGGAACAACATAAATGCACACGAACACCACTGAACCCATCAAACACACAGACACACCATGCACATACAACATACCATCCATCCCATCCGTCAGCCCCAGTCTCATGAAAGGCAAGTCATCCGCACAGCAGCCACACATACAGCAGTCATGCTAAGATACATGCCCATGACCAACCATGTGCCAGAAGTCAATGAAGCGCACGACACACTGTGAGCAACAACACACAACATGGGCCACACCCCCCCGAGCACTGCAGTGATGCACATGGCACAGGGCAGCACGCACACCAAGGAGATGGGACAACTGCAATACGTTGGCTGGCACACAACCATCACTCACTCATAACGATGCGTCCAATGCCATGTCCAGTAATCACAACAGACAGCAAATATGCAGGCCATGTCAAGCATGCACACACCTCAAACCATGCACTGTCATGCTGCCACAACACATGTCACGTTCGGCACCCATGGCTCACAGCATGTACCCCAAAAGCATATTCCATCCCAAATGCGAATCTGGGGCATGGCCCCCATGTTGCCATATGCGTTCCTAAGCGTCCCATCTGAACACCAAAAGCAAAGTACAAACCAGACCCAGGATGGGCCAGGAGCCCGCATACACCAGAGTCACAATAAGTAGGGGCACAGCAACACACCCATCGGCATGGCCAATCCGTCCCATGCCACATGTGCACAGCACACAGTCCCATTGTCAAGCACACACAACTACAAATGCTACAGCCACACACACGCCTCCGGGAAACCCATGTACGAGATTGCACGAACTGTTAATGTCAGACGACAAATACATACTTCGCCAGGTGCAACACAATAACAAATCTCATTCTCTCCACAGGTGACGAACTGCTGGATGCTGGGGATGGAGACAGCAGCCAGCACAGCCAGCCTACAAGCCCCCAACGAGGACACACGGATGTGGAGGATCTGTCCTCCTCTTCGGACACGGACCACCAAGCAGGCCCATCTGGTGTGGCAGGGCCCAGCCGCTCCCCAGGACCCCTCCTACCCACCAACCCATCATCCAGGGCTGCTGAACATTCCCAGCCCCCTGCTGCCACTGTCGTTGCGGCCACACCCACGGTCATTGCGGCCACTACCATTGCCGCAACCGCCACCATCGCCGCACCGACCACCACCGCCGCCACCACCACCACGTCTTCGCTGGCACCAGCCCCAGCGCAGGTGGTGGCCCGGCCGACTGGATCCACCCTGGGAGCCACAGCGAGGACCGTGGTGAGCAATGTGGCTAGTGGGCAGGCCGGTGGCAGCAGTACTGGTAGGAGGAGCAGGGTCAGGGAAACGCAAGTCTCCCCTGGGAGCCATGCCCTGCCTCAAATGGCCAGAGTCCTTGGGGCCTATGAAGAGGCCCAAGAACAATGGGTCAGGTCTGCTTCAGACACGCGGGAGGTGCTGGGGGTGCTGAGGTCCATGGACGCCCGTATGGGCCAACTCGTGGACCTCATGGGCCAGCTGGTGGTGGCGGTGAGGTCACAGCCAGGGACAGCAGCTCCCCCTCCGCCACCACCTGCCGGGGCGCAGGGTCGAGCAGCAGTGTCCAGTTCCCCTGCGTCCACAGCCAGTGAGCACACCTCAACCACCAGCATGTCGCAAGCAGGCACCCCCTCGCAAACGTGGAAGGGGCCGTCCGAAGTGGAAACAGATCTCCCGGGAGGACTTCGCACGCTCCAGACGCAAGTGAGGCAGCCAGCCAGCCTTCCTTGACCACCCACTGCATTGACTTGGACTACGATCCCACTCCACACAGCCATCTGGATGGCATGTGTGTGTTGGACTATGGCCTAGAACCAGTGGGTACACCCTGAGCATCACGCAGCCATGACCGACAGCTCATTGTCACTGCACGCACCACTTTTGTCATTTCCTTACACACAATCACATGTCACAGTTTGAAATAAATGCACCTCTTACACAAACTGCTGTTTGTGCCCTGTGTTTTATTTGTACGGAATACAACGGCCACCTTGGGCGGAAAGGCACCTGATGCGTGGCATGGCAATGGAACCGGAGGGCCTGTAGGGACCTAGGGGTGGGAGACAGAACAGGAGCACATTCAATGAGTGTGTCACACACCCATCACACAGTACATGTCAACAACTACAAGCAATGTACACACATCGCACAGAGCAATAGGGCACAATGCCACAGCCACCAACAGTGGCATACTACCCTGGCCATGGAGCGTTGACACACAGCACGCAGTGAACAAACGGCCACCCTGACACAGCACACACACACCTGCACAGACACAGCCACATCAGCCGTCGTACATGGACACTCACCGTCAAGTGAAGTAGTGGGCGATGAACTGCTGCCGCACATTACCAGCTTCCTCCTCTCCGCTGTCCTCCTCACTCGAGCTGTCCTGGTCTACGGGCTGGGGCCCTGGTTGATCTCCGTCATCCACGATGAGGGGGATCTGCTTCCGAATGGCCAGATTGTGCAGCATGCAGCACGCCACCACTATCTGGCACACCTTCTGTGGGGAGTACGCCAGCGCACCCTCGGTGCGGTCCAGGCACCTGAACCTGGACTTGAGGAGGCCAAAGGTACGCTCGACCACACGTCTGGTCCTCCCATGTGCCTCATTGTAGCGATCGTCTGCTGGGGTGCGAGGATTCCTCAATGGACTGAGCAGCCATGCCCCATTCGGGTACGCAGAGTCACCTGGGTGTGAGGGACACAGAGAACCGTTGCTATTCCAACTGGACAGGGGACAGCATCGCACAACCAGCACGCTACACCACTCCACATACTCACCGACAATACAGCCACGACCCTGTTGCAGATTGGACATCAGTCGTGGCAAGATGCTGTTGCGCATTATGTGTGCGTCATGGGCCGAGCCTGGGAACTTTGCACACACGTGGGTGATCACCATGTCCGCAAGGCACACCACTTGCACATTCAGGGAGTGCGTGTGCTTCCTGTTGCGGTACAGGTGCTCAGTGGCCTGTGGTGGAACAAGGCCAACATGTGTGCAGTCAATGGCTCCAACGACGTGTGGGATTCTGCCAAGGGCATAGAATGCACCCTTCACTGCCGCCAATTCACGAGCCCTGGGGAAGCGGATGTACCTGTTTCGGTACAGCATCATGGCTGCCAGTACATCCCTCAGCACCTTGCTGAACATGGGCTGGGACATCCCTCCTCCACTGCCCACTGTGTGCTGGAATGACCCAGTGGCGAAGAAATGCATGGCGGCCATCACCTTAGCCGTGGGGGTGACAGCTGTCGGATACACCCTGCGGGGACGGAGATGGGGTTCTAACATGGCACACAGTCGATGCAGGGTTGGCCTGTCCAGCCGAAACTTCCTAATGACCTCTGTATCGTCCATGTCCGCCAGCAATTGGTATGGGCGGTCGATGTTCGGTCTCCGCCTAGGGAAAATGGCAGTGGACACATGTCAAAGCAACACAACACATAGCAATTTCGCATACACATCACTGACATGACTGAGCAAGCACATGAGCCACAGCCCAGCTGTCAAGCTGGGACGGCACGGCCACAATACACTTACACAGGTCTCCCAACAATGGCAATGGCTAGTGAGACATACCACTGCCATGTGCATGCACATGGGGATCTAGGCCCCAATGACTTGCGGGGCGTGCTGATGGGGACTGACTGCATATTCATCAAGCGGCAACGCCACGGCAACATGAATGTCTGCTGAGCATGGAACTGCTTCCGAGGCTGGATGAGTATGGCACACGACGACGAGGATGTGGGCACAGGCTGAGCGGCCAAAACAAGTGGGACCTGTGGCACGAGGGGATATGAGACAGTAGTAGGTGTCAGCACTGCACCCTATGTACAGCACTGTACGGATCACACCTCCCGAAACATTGACAGGTGTCCACATTGACAGCCCCATGCCAAGACGGCTGTGTGCTTGCAGTCACACGTCACAGGTGAGAGGTTACATCGCACGTGCCAGGTGGCAGACGTACATAGTGGGAGCTGGCATGTGTGTGCATGTGTCTCCTGTTCAGGATCCACCAGATGGGCGCTGACTCTGTACTGACCATTGGACACAGCATGTTCCGTGGAAGGCTTGTGTGTGTGGGATGGTGGCACTGGATGTGCCTCCGTTGGGTGGGGGGCCATGCACAGGGCGGGTACGTCGATGATTGCGCATTGTTGGTCACGGTGGGTGCACCCACTAAGATGTGTTGCCCTGTGTTCAATTCCTATGTCCGCATGATGATGGACTGTAGATGTGGGCAGACTACACATTGGTCGATGTGCTGTCTATATGCATGTGCCTTCACACCAGGCACAGCTGCCCCTGCACATGTGACCCCTGCTGGACTCGCTGCTGGGTCTGTGGAGCTGATGCACCTTCTGTGCGTGGGGCGGACAGCTCTCCTCACTTCCTCATTGCGCATGTCATGACTTTGCCGCAGGTGACATGGATCATGGAGGGCCCACATGTACGCGTGGGTAGGCTACACATGATTGTTCACTGGTCGCCACCCCCAGTCAGTGTTTCGAATGGGAAGGTTGTCGTGCTGGTGGTATATTCGATGTGGCGGATGGGCGGGCCTAGGTGCGGGCTTACATTCCGGACATGGGGTGGTAGTTGGATTGGCGACTAGTTGCAGTACACACGGGACACGTCTCTTCCTTTCCACATCTGGGTCATCCCTTGTACTCACTGACAGTGATACAGTCATCTTCGCCCCAGCCCTCATGTCCTCCCCTCGCTCCCCCAATATGCATGTGCACCTGCGAGGCTAGCGCTTGCACAGGCAGCCCCAAGCTCGCACCAGAGAGGGCAAGGAGTGTATGTGTGGGTCCAGTTGCACGAGTGGGCTGTCTCAGGGTATGATGTGTTGCGGGACGCCGTCCACCTGCGTGGTGCCCCAAATGGAGACCCGGCCTGCATGGACTATGCATCACAGTCTTCGCCTTCCGGATCCGCCACCTGCGACACCCAGTGGCTGTGGCTGCCCTTGCGGCCAGGCCGCGTCCGTCTGTGACTGATGGCCCACACATTCACTCTTTGGCCTCTCTGGGGAGGGCTCGGGGTGGTGGCGCACGCGCTTGCACTTAGTCGCAATGGCATGTGGCGTGGTTGGTATAATGGGCAATGGATGGGATGGTGCGAGCCACCTCCCGTGACGTCAGGTGCTGCTCGTGCTGTGGTGCGTCCCCCTACACTTCCATTTGACTTGTGCCATGCTAGACGTTGAGGTTCTATTGCCTGCGTGATATGACCAGGAGGAGCGCGAGGAGACCTCTCACACACCATGCTCCACTGCCATCCCGTGCCCTGTATCGCCTGTGCGGATTGACTATGTTGGGGTTACACCTGGTCGACTGGGGCTGTGTGTGCCTTGTCAAGGGGCATGGCGGGCGCACAACAGGATCCAGCTTGTCCACAGAGGGTGGGCTGAGGTGCGCCTGGTACCGCTTTGTACGTGTGCCCGGCTGCTGTGCACACACGTGTTCACTCCCCCCGACAGGTGTCCTCTCACAATGCCCAGGGAAGCGGTGGTGTACTGTTCATGACCCCTCCCGACACGGCGTGCTCCAACTTGGCATGTGCGCATCTACCCGTCGCACCCACCCACCTGAGCACTGCGTCCATACGACTTCACACGACACATGTGTGTCTTCCACAGTTGTGCTACTCATTTGCGTTGACATCCAATACCAGTGGACTACATGGTCATGTCACGACTGCCGTGTACTTCACATACTCTCATCCTCTCTCATTCGTACTTGTGAAATGAGTCAGCGGAGACAGTTTTGGTTTCAAACATTATATTGAGTCTTCTGTCCTCTGTGATGCAGTATAGTGGACACTACTGGCAGCGGAATACATGTTGAGGATATACTGAGCATGATTGCAAATGGGATAGGGTGTGGGGTTACATGTGATTGGCTGTTGCATGTGGGATGTGGGCTTCAGAGTTACATCTGCTTGGCCAAGGCTGTGCTAATGTACATTTACGTATAGCTGCGGAGCTGCGGACTTTGACACAGACGGTATACATGTAGCCTACCAGACCGCTTGGCATCATGGGCACAGTCCATCTCAGTTCCATGTGACAGGTTTGCTGCGGTTGTTCCTCATGCACGCGTGCATGTGAGATGACATCAGGGCATGTGCTTGCGTGCATGCAGCGGCGTGCCACTTGTTGTTGCAATGTGGTGGTTACTGGACATGTCACAGTCACTGGGGTCGTGTTGTAGTTGTATGCACTTGTCGTCCATGCAAAGGTCCTGGTATGGGATTCCCGGGGCGGGGGTGGGAGGGTGCAGCACCCACAGACTCCAGGCGACCTATTCATGTCCACTGAGCGGTGTGTGTGTCCATGGGCGCTGGATCCATGTCGTGTCCTGGTTGTTCGTGCAGTTCCGTCCATGTGGGTGCGATACACAGACCCCATGCCACTGCCTCCCACGATGCATGCGGTGTTCCTGGATGTGATGGGGAACAGTGTGCATGTCCCGGTCATATCCGATGTCATGGCGATGTCGTTGATGGTGTGGTTACAGTTGCCGGTCGTTTGGTATGGCTGTTGTGGTGGTGACTGGCCAGTCCGTGCGGAAGCTAAGCATGGGTGCGGGGTTGGACATCATAGGTCAATCGGGGAACCTGCGTTGTGGTCCGACGAATTTACAGGTTGTCAGGTATGCGATGCCGTCCAGCAGGGCTTCCATGTCATTGGTGGTGTACATGTTTGCCAGCCAATGTAGCGGATGGTGGCTGTCAAGGTGTTGTTCGTAAGTTGTCCCTTGGAGGACCATGATGGGGCATGCTGGGTGACATTCGATGTAGCTGTTCTCGATGATCCGTCGTGTGGAGGCACAGTGGTCCCATTTCAGTGCGGGTGCGATGTTGGCCACATACGCCATGCCCCCATAGGCAGAGCAGGCCCTGTCGTGTGCGTCCAGAGGGAGGAGTAGTGGTAGCAGGTCCGCCTTTAGACATGCCGGGTTGGAGAGGCATATCTCCACGGGATGCTGGTAGGGACACCTCCGACAGTAGAAGACGGGCATGACGCAGCTGAACAATGTGATGCGGTAAGTCAGTCGGTAACTTACGTTCAGCAGGGACAGGAGATCGCATCCCAATATATGTAACAGGTTGGTTTTGTACAGCTTGAGCTGTCCGGCGTAGTTGGGTAGGTGTGTTGCGGTTGCCATTTCGCAGCGGTGCGTTGTGGTGGCGTGCTCCGGCTGTGTGTGCAGTCTGCAATGTGCACGCTCCGAGGTTGCTGTGAGCTCTGTGTAGTCGTAGGGAGACAGGACTTGTGTTCTGTTGGCTTGTTTGGAGGACACGGGCCCTCATCCCACATGCTTCTCAGACAGTTCAAGGTCAGTGATGTGTGACTCCTTCCAATTAACTTGCATGTGGCCGACATGGGGGAGTGTTTTCTTCTTTCTTCCCCGTCCGTTGTGTGCTTCTGTGATATGCGCTATCTGCCCTGTGGTCGGTCTCCTCGGCATGCCTGTGTTGGTCTTTTCTTGGACAATGGCTGTATTCACCGGCTTCTTTCGTAGGGCTGTGGTTTCGGAGTTGGAATGGAAGGTCATTCAGTGCTGTCTGCTCTCCCTTGTGTGGGCGGCAGGCTGCCTTTCCGCTCTGCGTTGGGCCTTGTGTGTGAATGTTATTCTTGGGCCACCTGTTGTCGGTCCCCGGGCTCTTTGGTGTTCCGTTTTATATGTCTTGTTCATATGTGCAGGGTGGTATGGGTGTTTCAGTGTGGTACTGGCGTTCCTCTTCCCGAAGGGGCCCTGCTTCTCCTAGTTGGTGTTGCCGCCGCTGTGTGCTTCGCCATGTTTGTTACACTGGAGTGTGTCCTGCTGTTGCGTGACTTCACTGACATGTGTGCGTCGGTTGTGTGGCGTTGGGTGTTGTCCGTGAATTGGGCGTTGGGGACATGTCTGTGGCAGGCCTGTCACGTGTCATGTGCGTTCGGGGTGGGGCTGATGTGTGTGCTGCTTGGTTGTGTCCCTGTGTCTGTGTGCGACGCATGCATGGCGCTGCGGTTGGCCTCTGCGTTGTGCGCATGTGTGGCGGCGTCATCGCCGCTTTGGGGCCGTGACGGGGTCGTTGGTTCCTAGTCCCAGGTGGTGTGTACACATGTGTTACGCGATGTTACGATTTGGCCTGTGTGTCATATGTGGATGCAATGGTGGATGTGTAGTGTACACGCGCTGGGGGGGTTGTCCGCTTTTTCCGCCCTTGCACTGTGTGCGCTGTTTGCGTGCACTTGTTGTGTGTGTGCCTACCTGCGTCTCCGCGGTACGTTGCGTCCTTGGTGGTGCATCAGCAAGAGCATGGGGAGGGCCTGCAGTGCTGGATTCATGCTCGGGGAGCCGCTTCTTCGTTGTCCGTGCTCGGCGTCCGTGTTACCGCTTCGGTTTGTCGTACGGTATCTGTTAGCCGTGGGAGCCGTTTGTTTGCGGCATCGTAATTTATACGCCGGGCGGGACGTGTTTTCGTCGGACGGTGTGTGTCAGTTGGGCTGCGCCGCTACGTGTTCGGGCGCACTTTGATGGCGGACGGTGTTGCTGGCTTGCCGGCGGTGTTTGGCCTACTTTTCGCATCGTAATTGGGCGGGCGTGTGGACTGCTGCGTGCCGGCGGTAACTGGTGGTTTTTGCATCCGCCAGCACGGCGGTTGTGCTTCCGCCCGCCATCGTAATGACCCCCTAAATTATTTACGGTTTCAGTGTCCCAATCATCAGAAAATGTACTGGAGGTAATGATATCACTTAAAGAAATTTTAAATACATGTTTAAGCTTTAAAAGTTCAGTCGGACCGAATATATCATAATCAATCTTGTCCCATACTATACCGTCCGGTAGAGGAACTGCTGTGATGTTCACTGAAGACAAGTCTCTTGGTTCACGATGTGAAGACTGGTGTGGTTTTAAAATCAAATTG